>APFE030307845.1:0-15979 GCA_000404065.3 Pinus taeda | reverse complement strand
TCCATCGATCCCATCCCTCGTCCTTAGTGACCAAGGGTCTCCTTCTTCTGCCGCTCCTGAGACACTAGTTTGTGGTGACACTTTTCCTGTTATTCCAAGTGTCCAACCGTTGAACTCTCGCGCTTCAAAAGATGATCTTCACAATCTATTTTGGAACCCTGTTTGGGAACCTTACGAAGAGGATTTTCCCTCTACTCCTACTGGTGTTTCGGTCCCAATGTCTTCCTCTTATATGGATGACACATCTCTTGTACCGAGCGAGATGCCTGTTTTGTCAAGTATCAAGACTACTATCCGGGCCACATCCCCCGTCATATCTACGACCTTCACTGTCACCCCTCTCGGTGTTACAGTACCCTTACGCTATAGGGCTTTGAGGGATGCCATTGGCTCTAGGAACTCCTCTTCATGTACAATACCGTTGTCACATCAGTTTCAACCATTCCGATTGTTTGTGTCGCATCTTCAACTCTGATTGTTAGTGTCGTTACGGCGTCTTGAATCGTAACTACTGTTGCTGGACTATCCCATGGTCCAGTACATAGTTTCCAATCGGCACATACACCCATAGTTGTTCATCCTGTAGTTAGTGCCCCACCTTCTTCTGGTGCCATTCCAACAAGGGAGGCATATACTCAATATTTGCATGTCGTCCAGAATCTAGGCGCGCAAGGTCCTTATTATGACCCCATAGGGCATCATTTATATACTTCCTTGCCATCTCAGCCTGGGGTTGAGGTCTCGGTCCCATTAAGTGTCACGTGGGGTACCACGGGTTATGGTGGTGGCCAAGCACTTCATCTAGATCAATGACAGCCTTACCAAGGACCATCGTATCAAGGTCAGTCATCCTACACGCAGCCTAATTATGGGCAGCAGTATTACAGCCAAACCTATCCAGGGCAGCCTGGAGGCCCACAAGGACAACCCTTCTGGGGACAACCTTCGGCCTATGGTGGTCCATATTTTACCTACCTTGGGCAACCCTCTAGAAATCCGGTACAACCTGGAGTCCAACAGTGATACCCTTCTGGTCAACCCTACGGGAATCCAGGACAACCTTATGCTCAACAAGGACAACCTGGAATTCAGCAAGGGTACCCTTCTGGGCAGGATGGTCAGCCTTACGTGCAACAAGGCCAACCCACTGCTCAGCCTAGTCAACCATCTGGAAAGATTGGTCAACCCCAAGGTCAACCAACCGTTTAGTCCACTCAGTCATCTGGTCTGCAAGGACAACCCTCGGTTGTGCAAGGACAACCTAACACCCAGCAAGCTCAACCTTCTGGGCAAGTGGGTCCATCCCAAACTCAACCAGGGAAACCTTCCAGTCAGGTGGCCCAAACTCAATGTTCTCAAGGACTTCTTTCTGGGCCTGCTCAACCGGGCATGCAGATGGTCGTTGCTTCTCAAGCTCAACCACGGTTTTCAAGCCTAGACTCAAACTAGTCTCTAGATGCAAGGCGGGTTTCAATCCCAACCTTCTTACCAAGCGCAGCCTAGTCCCTAGGCTCAGTATGGAGCCCAGCAACCGTATGGATACCAGCAACCCCAGGGGAAAGCTCAGTTTGCCCCGTATCAAAATTATCAACAGATGCAGGTCGCTCCTTATCAAAATTACCAGCAACAGTATGTTGCTCCTGTAGGTCAGGCTAGTAATCAATGGGGTGCTGGGGGGCAGATCCGGGGTCAACCGTCTAGTTATGGCCGTAACCCCTATGGACAAAGTCCCTATGGATAGAACCCTTATGGGCATGGTCCGTCCGGACAAAATCAATAGGGGCAACCAGCAACTGGTTGGAACTCTGGTACTACCTCGTATCCACAACCGCAGATGTCCTTCAATCTTCAGCTACCATTCTTAGCAACGTTGGAACTACCAGATGTATCTAAATTGACTAATGATCCTATCTTGCATAATCCATTCTGGCCACTGGTTCCAACCAAGATACCAGGCGATTGTCACAAATTTGATGGCAAAGCTGGAGAAGATCCTCAAGCCCATGTTATGACTTACCAACTTTGGTGTTCATCAAATTCATGGCTTGACGATTCAATCCAGCTCCACCATTTCTAAAGGACTCTCACCGGCTCAGTGGCTAAGTGGTACCTTGAGTTGACTCGTGCATCCTTTCAAGATTTCAATTCATTGGCAATGGCATTCCTAACTCATTTTCAATTACCCATTCGGTATGAGACGGGAACGCATCTCCTTACGTCTCTCAAACAGGACACAACCATGCACATCTCCGATCATATACATGAATGGAGACGGCATCGTCGGTTGATCAAGTTCTGGATTCCTGATCAACTCCTAACCGATTGGTTCACGACCTCCTTTGTCCCTAAAATCGCATGAGACATTGCTATGGGAGCTTGTGAAACTGAAGAGAAAGCTATCGCGCATGCTCAATACCTCGACCTAGTTTATTCTCAATCAGGTACTTTATATGAGTATTTGCCTGATGCCCCGAGACACGGTACATCCAAAGCTCCGCCAAAGCCATCTGTTGATGGTGTTATTGGCTCTGTAAATCTGTCATCAAAGAAATCATCCTCGAACCCTAGGAAGAAAAAATTGAATGCTTCAAACGAAAACATTTCTCAGGGTGTATCTAATTTGTGAAGTACTTCCGAGGTCAACGCCGTCCAGTCCACCACGGCAGATAAAGCCTCAAAAGGAAAGAAAAAGGGGAAAGCGAAGAATAAATCTGAGCAACCCAAACAGGACTCCTCCAAACCTCCACCCGAGGAAGGAGCCAAACATAAACCCAAGTATCCTTTTCTTATCTGTGACGAGGATCACTATACCAAAGACTACCCAAGGTGGTCTGAAGTTAGTCGTTTATTGAAAGGTGCTCTTGGGATTCCTGTGGTTCTAAAAGAAACTTTCCCCTCACAGCAAACTCAAATGGTGGCCGATCCATCCTTGTCATCTTCTCCCTTTGGTTCCCAAGTGTTCATGGCTAGAACCATTCCCATTCATGTAACGACTCGAACAAAGGAATATCCCTCATCCATCCAATTCTAGTCCACTCCACATCAAGAGACCTAGCACTGAGACGCCCATCCGACCCCCTCCTAAAGGTGTACTTTAAAGATCATCTTACAACCTGAATGCTCGTGCTGCCCATCACTATAGCATCGTGGAGGACTTAGCTCAGGCTCCATCAGCTATGTCCACTTTAAAAGTTCTCCAGAGCTCGTGCCCCCCCCCCGAGGAAGTCCCTGCTATCGACCATCGGTGGCATCGACTTGGCCGACTCAGATTTAATCACCTTTGATCTCGAGAGCCATGTCCCAAGATTGCCTCATCAGATTTCCTTCCTCATTCAAGTCATCATCAATTCAAAAAGGATTCATCGTACAGTTATTGATGAAGGCGCATCAACTTGCATTATGTTTGTTGCTTGTTGGAAGGCGATTGGGTCTCTAACTTTGAGTCAGTCTCCCACGACGCTGGAAGCCTTTGATGGGAGAGAATCTCGCCCCTACGATATCCTTAAATGATTGCCGATTACTTTGGAAGGGAAGACGGTTGAAGTGGAAGTTGAGGTCATTGATGCAAATCTTACTTACAACCTCCTTTTGGGCCGGAGCTGGAAATATGCCATGCGTGCCATGGCTTTGTCCCTCTTTCATGCCATTCATTTCCCTCATCAGGGGAAAATTGTCACGGTAGACCAGCTCTCCTTCCTCACTTCTTCTTCCGAAGGCAATGTGCCTTTCGTGGAGCATACCTCCATCCCCTTTGAGAGTGTGGGAGCCAGGCTCTTCAAAGATCCCACCCTCATGGGTGTCTTTTCACTCCCACCTCCAAACCTCGGGTCTATAAGTATGGTTTCAGTTCGTTATGATCCTTGCGTCCTCCCCCCCATTAACCAGATAGAATCATGGGGCGAGGAGATGTTGTTGAGTCCTGCTGAGCTCAACTACATTGAAATTGTTGCTATATCGGCTCCTCCTACTGAATCTTCTTCTTTAAGCGGAGCTCTTGACTCATAGGACTATTGCCCTTGGCTTGGAGATTGTGCTTCTTCGGATCCATTAAAGGAAATATTTCCTTCTGACGAAGCCATTATAGAGACCATGTCTCTCGAAGAACCTCCATGGTTCAATCTTCATTACCATTCCTCATTTCTCCCTACCCTACGGGAAACATTGGCTTGTCTCGAGCGGTTTGCTCCTTGTCTCCCTTCACAACCCCTTCAAACACCCATTCAAGTATATCAATTGTCCTCTGAAGGGAAATTGGGAAACATTACGCAGACTCAACCTATCGACATCTCTGTCAAACCAGGGATCGTCGAGCACATCTACATAGGAGTCACTTGCACTCCTGAGGAAATTCAAATCTATATAGCTCTTTTTCGCAAGTTTCGTGACGTCTTTGCCTGGTCTTATGAAGAGATTCTCGGCATTGATCTAAGCATCGTAGTGCATGAGATACCTACGTATCCAGGAGCTAAACCTATTCGTCAGTGTTTACGCACCGTGCACCCCTGAAAGTCTGTAGCAATTAAAGCAAAAGTCGAAAATCTTCTTAAAGCTGGCTTCATCTACCCCATCCCACTCACAGATTGGGTATCTAACATTGTCCCTGTGGATAAAAAGCAGGGTACTATCCGAGTCTGTGTCGATTATCGTGATATTAATCGAGCCTGTCCAAAAGATAACTACCCCACACCCTTCATTGACCAGCTCATTGATGAGTGTGCTGGAAGTGAGATATATTTGTTTATGGATGGCTTCTCTAGATATAACCAGATTAATATCGCGACAGCCGATCAACACAAAACGGCCTTTACCTGTCCATGGGGTACTTTCGCTCATAAAAAGCTCCCTTTCGGTCTCAAGAATATCGGTGCCACCTTCCAATGCGTGATGTCTTATGCTTTTCATGATATTCGACACATCATGCAGCCTTACCTGGATGACCTTCCTGCTCATTCAGCTAAACGCCAAGACCATCCGGTGCATTTCCGCGAAATGTTTCTCTGTTTTCGACACTACCATATTTGACTCAATCCACATAAGTGTGTCTTCTGCGTGGAGTCTGGCAGACTTCTCAGGTTTATCGTCTCCCGAGAGGGCATCCATTTGGATCCCCTTAAAGTTGAGGCCATTTTGAATCTTCCTCTCCCTGCTTCTTTGCGGCAACTCCAGAGCTTGCAGGGTAAAGCAAACTTTTTACGACTATTCATCCTGAATTATGCCGAGGTGGCAAAAGATTTCACATGGTTACTGAAGCGTGACACCCCATTTCGATGGGATGCCATAGCTCAAGAGTCTTTGGAACATCTTAAAACTCTTTTGGTTTCTGCCCCTTTGTTGCGTCCTCCAAATTACCATCGCAATTACACGTTGTATCTGGCTGCTACTGATACCTCCATCGACATGGTTCTTGTTCAGGATGACGATGATGGCACTGAACATGCCATTTATTATCTCAGCTGCAATTTGTTAGATACAGAATCTCGATATGCTTATGTCGAGAAGTTGGCATTGGCCGCTGTTTGTGTTGTCCAACACTTTTGTCATTACATCTGGTTGCATACTATGACATTAATCTCTGATTGCAACCCAATGACGTACATTTTGTCACGTCAGCTGCTGGGGGGCAAGTACTCGAAGTGGATAGTCATCCTCCAAGAGTTCGACTTGGAATTCACTGCTGCCAAGTCTAAGAAATCACTTGTCTTGGCTGAATTGTTTTGTTCTTTGCCATCTAATGTTGCCTCCTCTCAGTTAGAGGATTCCATTCCAGACGAAACTCTCTTCCTCATCAGCACCCTCGATCCCTGGTATGGGGATATCATTGTCTACTTATAGACGTCCTCCTTTTGTCCTGAGACATCTAAGGATGCTCGCTGACGGATCCACCATCAAGCCCAACCATATCGCATCATTGGGGACACCCTGTACTATCTCGGCATTGATTCTATTCTTCGTCGATGCTTAATTCTCGAAGAAGTAGAGAGAGTTTTAAATGACTGCCACTCTGGTGCTTGTGGCAGTCACATGTCTGGATATGCCACTGCACAAAAAATCCTCCGTGCTGGTTACTTTTGGCCATCCATTTTCAAGGATTATATTCTTGGCGTCCGCTCCTGTCATGAGTGCCAAATTTACCAACGAAAGATGCGTGCACCCCCTGCTCCACTACACCCCATTGTTACCGTTGGTCCTTTTGCCAAATGGGGCATCGATTATATGACTTGTAACCCTCGCTCGGCCAGGGGGCATGGGTACATCATCATTGTTGTTGATTATTTCATGAAATGGGCTAAGTCGATGCCTACATTGTCTGAAGATGATCACACCATGGCTCAGTTTTTGTTCAACCATGTTATCTTGTGGTTCGGAGCCCCCAAGCCATCATCACTGATCACGGAAAGCATTTTCGTAATCACATGATGACCGAGCTCACAACCTAGTTGGGCCTACGACATGATAGTTCGACTCCTTACTATCCTCAGGCCAACGGTCAAGTAGAAGTTGTAAACAAGGTCTTGGTTATGATGCTTCAACGAACCGTTGGCATGCATAAGTCTAATTGGCATTTGATGTTGTTCTCTACTTTGTGGGCCTACCGAACCTCCATGAAGGATGCCACTGATTTCACTCCCTTTCAGTTGGTTTATGGACTGGAGGCTACCCTTCCTATTGAGTGTGAGATTCCTTTGTTAAAGTTAGCCGTCGAATTTCTCCCTGATACTACTCCAGTAGAAGAGTGCCTTCTTTACTTGGAATAGTTAGATGAGACTCGTCGATTAGCCTCCTTAGCTATTGAAGCACAGAAGAAGCGAGCGAAAACTCACTTCGATAACACTGTTCACCCCTGCTCTTTCATTGAGGGAGACTTGGTCTTGCTCTACGATCAAGCTAACGATAAGCTGGGGGCAGGAAAATTCAAGCCCATGTGGCACGTGCCCTACATTGTGAAAAGAGTCTTGCAGAAAGGAGCCTACGAGCTTATTGATTACGAAGGGAATCCCCTGAATAAGCCCCGAAATGGGATTTATTTGAAAAAATATTATGCATGAGTCCAGGCACTCTATTTTTGTATATACATGTTCTTTCAGCAAGTTTGTTGTGTGTGCATGTTTTCATGTTTTAGTCTTGGTGTGTCAGCATGATCGCCGCTTGTTGTGTCTTTTTGCTTCATGGGCAGATGTCTGGATCGCCTTACGTTGGTTTCGCTACTGGTGCCTCTTGCAGTACACGCAACTTGTCCTCTGCGGCATGGGTGATCTACGATCCTCATGGTAAGTTAGTAGACATTCAAGGGGTTTGTCTAGGTTGTACAATGAACAATGTCGTTGAGTATAGTGTTGTGATTGAATTATTAGCTAAGGCGATTGACCTTGGCATTCGAACATTGGTTGTGAACTTGGACTCTCAGCTTGTCATCCACCAACTCAACGGGCGTTATTCCATCATAGATCATCGGATCTTAAGATTGTATTTATGTGTTAAGTTGTTAGAAAGGGATTTTGATTTCATTACTTATCAACATATTCCAATATGACTTAATACGTTAACCGATGCATTAGCTAATTATGTGTTGGACAGGCATTTGCATAACATGTAATTCAACATAACATAAGAAGCATAAAGCACAATAAACCATAAAACATATGTATATATATATATATGTGTGTGTGTGTGTGTGTCCAAATGTTTGCACTGCGTGCATCATCAAAAAATAATACATGTTTGCGGAGACAACATGTCTCTCAAAAAATATGTATAGAAAAGAAAGCCTAGATATCTAGTCCTGGTGGTGCTCATGGTAGCACGTCACCGCTCACACTAAATGTCTCAGGAGTCGGTGGATGCGAGTTGGCACCCCCACCATGTGCCTCTGGTACGCTAGCGGGACATCCGTTAGCTGAGCGTAATTTGGAATCCCTCGAGTGATAGCTTCAAGGTTCTAAATGAGCTCTCCTCTGTCACCACCCTCCTCTTGAGGGTCCGCTGCTGCTACCTGGTGTCTCCTTGCAATGGGAGACATGCCAGCTGGATGCTCCAGGCCAACATCTGCATATGTATGTAAAGGTCATTAGGACAAGCATGTATTAACAAAAAAAATTATAAAAACTCAACATCAAAAAACAAGATCATACCAATCTCCTCGTCCCAGTCCTCTCCCTTCGGCAGAGGGAGGTCAGGGTCTCCGATGAAGTCTGTCCCCGTATACGTCCAGTCCTCCACTATAATCAGTTGGTGGCAAAGCTACCAGAAAAACTTAGGTCTGGACGACATCTGCTGACCGCCACCACCCCTTGGCATCAGTGCCACCCATCGAGCCATCCTCGACTCTCGAGGTGTCAGGTCAGGAACAAAGGTCCCTTGGCCTTGGAAGCTTGGCACGCATTCCAAGAAGAACGTCACCAAGATGGAGTTGTACCCGAACTGTTGCAGCTTGCACGCTTGGCCTTTGTCAGCTGCCTCTTCATATTGGTTGTCACAGCTGACGCCCAATTGAAGACTGTCGGGCTAAGCCACTCTGTCGCCAAGATCAAGTGATTCTTCGTAGCTTCGTGGGGTGCCTGTAACCCCGTAGCTCATATGATGGTGAATAGCAATGCTATAAGTGTCAGGTCCTAGACAGTGGGGATATCCACTTTCGAGCTGCCCGACCCATATCTTGCCCCTGGGCAAACTCGAGCCTTCACCTCTTCCATCTTCTCTCCAAATGGCCTGCTACCAGTCAATCGGGGCATCGGCCCTCATCGTGACAATCCAGTAAGGAAGTACACATCAGATACATCTAACTCCAACACTTGGTCCCGTATCCAGAACAGCTATTCCTGTACATCCCATAAGTTGATCAGATACTGCAAGAGCTCTAGCTGAGCTCGTAAATAGGACAGCAGGAAATATTTCTTGAGCCCACAAGCTCTGAGAGCTTCGATGCAGTCCTCATCCGCTAAGGCCCGTGTGTCCAATTGGTCATGTTCTCGTTCCTTCCATACAATTACCATTTTCACGTATTTCCCTACAATCACAAGCCCAAAACATTAAATTAGACCCTTGTGTAACCTAAAAATGCAGTGAAATTGTTTTGAATTTGTTAAAAATTGAGCAAAAAACCCGTGCGGTCGTTGGCGCGACTGTTTCTAAAACAGTCGCGCCCATGGGTGCGTGCCTTTAGGAAAAGTTGCCCCATTAGCGCGGGTCCATGCCTGAAACCCGTGACCATGGGCACAACCCTCATTTTTTAAATCCCTCCCATAAAGGATGAAAAAACAATTTAAAACACATTTGAAACAGATGAAAATGGAGTGGGGGAAGAGACCTCTTACCTCACACTGACGGCACTCCAAATGGTCAACTGGGTTTTTCGCAATCGTCGCTTGAAGATCGCACACCAAAAGCCCTAATGTCGCTCTCAAAAGGTAAAAGTGAAAAGTAATTTCTTGTTTTTACCATTTTTACCCATTTTATAACTTTTTGACCCTCAAATAGGTTAAAAAAGTCATTTTATTAATATTTTAATGTATATTTGTGTCAAAAATGGATTTTACACTAGTTTCTTGTGCAGCGATAGGTGTTTGTGCGGCTTAGGCAATGAAACGAGTTGTATTTTATACTTTTTTCGGACTCGGTAAATACACGAAAAAAGTTACTTTGGACTCATCTTTTTGCTCTTTTCTGACTCTCTAAACATGAAAAGAATGCCGAGTTGGTCCTCTCGACTAGTTAAATGTAAATGAGAGACGTTCGTCTTTAAAACCTTTTCCGACCGTGTAAAAAAATGAAATATTGTCGGACCCTTGTCGTTTTAGGTTCGTTAATAGTTACGAAGCGACGTGGTTTCGATTTCTTTTTTAGATCGGAATCACTACTTATGAAAAGTACTCCTCGGTCGCAACGATCGGGTGGTTCTTTCAAGCATTGTTTTATACTTTTTCGGGCTCGAGAGACACAACTTTACGAAAAAGGACACCCCTGGAGTTTACTTTTCTATTGTCTTTTCAGACTCTCTAAACATGAAAAGGTGTCGAGTTCTTCCATTTTCATACACGTTAAAACTTAATGACAATGGATTCCATCAAAATGACGCCTCCCAAGCATATGCTATCCCTATCAAGCTTGTCATCCAAAAATAACCGGGGTACTCGCCAGAAATGGTGGGGAAAAAGGAACCACAATTATCGTCGTGTCAGTAGTATGTCACTCTTGAACATAGCACTTGTCTGCATTCGTGTCTGGGTGGGGACATATCATCTTGTTTTTGCACTCGCCTCCATGGGTTTGGGTTATCCTATTTGACCTCTCATCTTCTCATTGCCTTGTCACCATCACCCTTGATCATTTGATGTCAAATACTGCCACGTCCACTGTCGTGCCGCCCATATGTTCAAGAGAAGTTGACCTCTGCAGAATACTCAACCTCCCTCTAATACCTCACACAAAATTTCTTATCCTTCTCTGTCTCGTGTCGATGATGTGGGAAACATTATCGCCCACCTTCGATCAAGGTCGCTTCCTATTGACTTCAGCTCATCATCCGGGAAGTTGACCTAGAGACTCCCTTCAGGTGCCTTGGAGCCTACATGCCTCAATGGTAGGTTCTTCGTGTTTGACGCGAGGTTTTCATCATTAGCCTCTGATCAAATGATTCTACGGGTGTTCGACGCCGGCTCACTGATTCGCATGCCATAGATTGTACCTATAGTACCTTGAGGACCATTGTCATTATTGGTGGTACCTCTCACATCTGTTAATAGTTTTCATCATTGAATGGTAACCAGACGATGTTCCTACATGTTCGACTTTGACTCCCATATTCGCATGCTTGAACTTCTACTTTGTTCGGGTCGAGATGGAGCGCAAGACCCTGGATTTTGTCTGTTGAGATCCAGGTTGTGATTTTGTGGATTATTATGATCATTACATGACTCGTTCACTGGATGGTTGTGACCATGCCTGAGTCTATTCATCGATCCTTGCTGGATGGTTGCGCCCATACCTTGGATCCAGATTTTTATGTACTCTACTATGGATGGTTGCGCCCATACCACATACATCATGTACTTGAGATATTCGTTGTACTTCTTCATGTAGGTTCTCTGGCGGCAGTGTTTTCAGTTGACCATGTTCTTGTAAAGAATTTCACCCCTCTCTCTCGAGCCTCATGCTTTAGGGGGCATTTGTTACATAGTAACTTGTCACCGTCCCTGTTACCCCTTCTCCCGCACATTGGAGGACTTATTCCGGGACCTGTGAGAAGTGATATAACTTGAAAACACCTGCATTGTATCCCCTTGAGTATGTACTTCATATGCCTGGAAGACACCTTCTGCATAATACCCATAAAAATAGCCCTTTTTCCATTGGCGTTGTTCCAGTGTATCACTCGTGCCAATGGGGGAAATCCTCCAAAGAGGGCGCGTAGCTGGCGCTTTGTCTCAGAGTCACACTCACACCAACCCAGTTGGGTAAAGTGTTTAACAAACCAACTTGCGAAGGTTCTTCCTAACCTATTCATGACCTAATTCTAGTTTGAGTTAGTTCAGTTGGGCTTCGAATCTCCATAGAAGGGAAGTAGTTCTCCACCTCTCATGGAAGCTTCCTAATGATAAGGACAATCCCATGAATCTTTTGGATGATCCTATCTCCTTCTCCTCTCTCTATATAATTCTTGTCCTTTTGCCTTTGACAAAGCTAGTTAGTAATTTTCTGACTCTTTTCAAGCTCCAAATTCTAAGTCCCAAAGTCTGAGAATTGCTAAGCTCATGCTACAAGAGGCCTTGTTCATCCCCATAAGGCTATATCCTTAATGAGGAGATCCTTATCCAAGTAACCAAGGAGAGAGAGGCTTGTTCCCCATTCCCAACAAACTTTGCAAGGCATGTGTTGCTGATCAGTGATGAGCCCCAAAAATGGATGATTATTTGGGCTCATTCAACCTCCTAATTCAACTTAATCCACCATTCTCATTAGTTTATTGCATGTTTTTTATTATATTTATGCTAATAGAGTGAATTGGGTTAGTCATTATTCCAACAAGTCTAATGTGTTCTTTGTGTAGCCTTTTTGGTCAATTTGGAGACAAAGTCAATGGTTGAAATGAGCACTTGGCAGCCAAATTCGTGGAGAGTATTTTTAGGAAGGTGTTCCCTTCATTTATAGCCCTTACCTCGAATTCTCCACCATCAGCTCGGAGTTCAAGGGCAACCAAATCAATTAGCACAAGGGCAGCCAAGCAAGTCAAGTAGGATTGTTGTTAACTACAAGTTTTTGGCAGCCAAGTCCCTAAAGTTTAGGAGGACTGTTGGGGTCCTCAATTTGTATAAATAAGAGGGTTTAGGGCCTCATTTTGGTTAGCCAGTAGATAGCTAGTAGTTAGTCATTTTGGTTAGCCAATAGTTAGTCATTTTGTATTCATTTTGTAGTTCTATTTTTAGGCAGCAGATTAGCTTTGCTTTCAGAACATTTTCAAGTTCTCCTTGTGGATAGTTTTTGGAATGTAACATTTCTTTTGATCAATAAAGATGAATCTAGCTTTGCACCAGCTCTAAATCTCTCTTAGGAGGCTGTAGTTCTTGGGGTTGGGCCCATCTCAACCGCCCAGTATCTCCTTTGTTTACTTTCATGTGTCTTTGTTGCATTCTTAGAATAAAATCTGTTATTTATATCTAAATCTTGTTTTGTTATTTAGGTTGTTTTTGATGAGTAAAATAGTTTTTCATGCTCAAATTTAGTTGATAGGTTGATAACAGAAAAAGCTTCAAGAAAAGGGCCAACAAACATCTGTGGTTTCACCTCTCCCTTAGTGGGATCAGGAGCTGTGACTAGGATGACTTTGCTGCCCACAAAAACACTGATTTTGCTTTGCCATGCAACCACTAGTGTTTGATTTTCATGTGTAAAAGTTGGTTACAAGTTCAGACTTTCATTTTCTTAGTTGCATGAGTTAAGATACATGGTTTCATTGTAGGTCACACTTCTGTTCATTCTCTTTATTGGCAGCTAGCATATTAGGTCAACGTAACTAGGTCTTTAAATTTACAAGTCTTTGTTGGTTCAGATTGGAAAAATGACGTGCAGAGCACCTGTACCACTCCTTCATTTGCTTGTTCTCCATCAGCGCCATCCACTCCACCCTCTACTTAGAATCCTTACCTCACGTCTGCCACATTTGCTCACTAGTTTTGTGCAATTATTGCCTTAGCCTTCTTCAAGCCAAGTCAACCTTCTACACCTCCTCACCACTCCATCCACCAGTCCTTAGGCCGCTTTAGACCCCTATCCTACCTCCAGATCCATCCATGCACCTTCCCTCACTCATCCACCTCCTAAAAAACGACTTCCAAGTTTCCTGTAGAAATTCTAAAGTTTCCTATAGAAATCCTGAAGTTTCCTGTAGAACCCCTGCAGACTTCTTGTAGAAGCTCACAAGTGAGTTTTCCTGATAGCCAAACCTTGTGAGACTTTGGGGAAGAGTGTTAGGGACTCCTTAGACCCTCCTTGAACCTTCCCAACCTTTTGCAAGCATTTCCTCTCGCCAATCCACCTCTGCACAGTCAAAAGCTAGTTAAGAGCACATGCATGATAATTCTGACAACTTATTCAAAAATACAAAAAGATGTTTTCTTCAGATAGTGATAACTTAGACACATGCATTTTACCTTAATAGAAGTAATGGCATCTCTTTCAGTAGTTTTCATTCTCATTTTTGCATCAGTAAGACTAGCTGGTAGAATTAGGGTTTGCTAGGGTTTGCGTTTCTTTTTGGCTTTCAGTTTCTTTTTGCATGTAGATTAGCTTCCTTTGAGTTAGCTTTCGTCCATCAGTTAAAATGCTTCTTCTTAGAGCTCATAGAATTTGGCTTAAGCCCCTAGTAGACTTGTGCCAGCTGACCAAGTGACAGCTGCAGCAAGAGCTAGTACTTGTGCATACATCACCGTCGCTTCCAAGTTTGTTACGAACTACCGGGTTGATAAAATTAAAGAAGGGAGCCCCAGGAGTTGTAGCATTATTGTTGCAATACTGGAGCCCACCATCTTTTTGGCGCCGTTGCCGGGGAAGCGTCAGAGTATTGGTGATTGCTGCTATTCTTCTATTTTCTACTACAATCTTCTGCTAAGTAGTTTATTTCATTTCCATTTTGCAATTTCATTTCCGCAAAAGTAGAGTAGACATTTATTGCTTTCATAGATTAGCATTTCAATTCCGCAATTTCAATTCTACAAGCATAGATTACCATTTCGTTTTTGCAATTTCCATTTTGCAAGCGTAACTTAACATTTCATTCCTACAATTTCATTTGAGCAAAATAGATTAGTCCTTTCCTGCTTTCATTTCAATTCCGCATTTTCATTTCAGTAAGATAGTTAGTTGCAGTTCAATCTATTTTAGTTTTGCAAGTACAAGAAGAAAAATACAAAAATCAACCAAAACGATTTTCTTTGATGCCTTGTAGGAGTAGAGATAAGTTAGAAAAATGATTGCCCAACACCCCCACTGCTTCACACAGCCAACCTTCTCTCTTCTTCGATGGCTTTGATTAAAGAACCCTTAGGTGGACAACAAGACATATTTGAAGAACCTCTAGGGGAGAAGAAGAAGGAAACAATCATCTGGAGCAAATGGCTACAAGCAGAAATGTTTGGAGCAGTACCTTATCCAAAAATGAATTTGAAAATCAAATGGAAGATTTCACGAGTGATATGAGGCAATTTCTTTCCATGCAACTGGATACCTTACAGATCCAAAAGAAGCAAGAGGAAGCCAAGAGGGCTTTGGTCATCTTTTGTCCCAGGTGCACTAGAAAGCAACCTAGGAACAAATGTCCATTCTACTCCATAGAAGTGTGTTTTGCCTGTGAAGAATACCATCCTACAGATCAGTGCCCTTCCTTGCCTGGAATCAAAGTTGCATATCAAAGGGCTAAAGAAGTCACTAAACCACTCTATTGCATGAACCAAAGGAGGTCACATGGACCCATACCTTACCAGCAGGAACTGCAAGGGACATCTGAGACCTATTATGACCCATATCAAGCCACTTTCATGCCTTCTTGGGGTCCTCCTGCTCATCCTTCCTGGTTCACACCTCCTCCTTGTTCCTTCACAGATCCATATTATGCCCAACCAGCTACTCATTCATTTCACTCTAATGCTCAGCCACAGCCTCAATGGAATACACCTCATCAGGGGTGGAGGCCCCATTACAACACTCCTCTCGCTCATTTCCCTCCACCACTTGCTCATCCATAAACCTCGCCTCCTGCTCCACCAAGGCAACTCCAAATGCCTGCCCAACCACAACCCCATCTACATCCATATCAAATATACACCTCCACTCAACTACCCATACCACCATTTCCAAAACCATACAATGGAGTAGCTCAACCCAATTGCAAAGCTGAGGCACAAAATGTCCAAATGACTCCTCTTGAGCTCAATGATCTTCACCATAGCTCAGGAAGAGTATTGAAAAAAAGAGATTATCTTGAAAGCATTGAAGGACCACATCCAGTAAAAGAAGATTCAAAAGAGGATAGCAAAGAACCATGGGCTGCACTTTATGAAGAGAAGACATCAAAATCAGAGTTTGAGAGTGCTCCCTCATGGTTACCATCAAATCCTCCATGTATTCAAGAGAAAGATCAGCAAAAAGATGAAGATGAGAAAGTCATGGTAGAAGGTGACATGGAACATGATCCAGATCAGCAAAAGGACCAAGGATATCAGAGCTACATTGAGATATGGTTTCAGACAGTCACTAAGTTGCAACAGTACTCTCTTCCTCAACTATGTTTCATCCCTTCAAAGTCAAATCATTTGTTCTTTGAAATCTGGATAGCTGTCAAAGCATGCATTTTGAGCCTCCACATCATTTTGTCTCTAATCTCGATGTGCACATGGCTCCATTGGAAGTATTATTATACTTGAGAAAGATTTTGTTTTTCAAGTAGGGTAGGGTAGAAAAAAAAAAAAAAAAAAAAAAAAAAAAAAAAAAA
>APFE030307840.1:33009-68561 GCA_000404065.3 Pinus taeda | reverse complement strand
GTGCGGTTGCATGGACTTCCACGATCCATTATCTCTGACAGAGATGTAAAGTTCACTGGTCATTTTTGGAGAACTCTGTGGAAAAAGTTGAATACCCAGTTGCAGTTCAGCTCTGCTTATCATCCGCAGACGGATGGACAGACGGAAGTAGTAAACCGAAGTCTGGGAAATTTGCTTAGAAGTCTAACAGGTGAAAATTCCCGGACTTGGGATCGTGTACTTGCGCAGGCAGAATTCGCATACAACGATTCCCCTAACCGCAGCACAGGATACAGTCCATTCCAGATTCTGTACGGCGTGCATCCGTGAGGAGTGCATGAATTACGAGATTTGGGGAAACTTGAGAAACGGAGCGCTGATGGGGAAGATTTTGCCCAAGCTATGAGCAATTTGCATGAACAGGTTAAACTGAAATTACAGGACAGCAGTCAGAGGTACAAGCAGCGAGCTGATACAAAACGTCGGGAAGTTCAGTTTAATGTAGGGGACGACGTCCTTGCGTACTTACATAAGGAACGGTTTCCAAAACGAGAGTACAGCAAGCTGAAATTCAAGAAAATCGGGCCCTCCAAGATCATTCGCAAATTCTCTGCGAACGCCTATGAGTTACAGTTGCCACCAGGGATTGGTATTTCCCCTATTTTTAATGTGGCAGATCTGTTCCCTTATGTCACAGGTGCGGCAGATAATGCAGCAGCAGAGCCACCGCGGGACACCAAATGTGAAGGAGATTCATGGACGAGACAGATGCCGATGGCACCACCCATTGAGATCGAAGGAATTCTGGACACACAGGTAGCTAAGCGCACACGCAGGAAGGAGTATTTGCGGTATTTGGTAAAATGGAAGAATCGTCCAATAGAGGACAGTTCGTGGCTTAACGCGACGCAAATACAGAAAGCAGGCTATTCTGTCGACGACCTCATGGAACGGAGCCATGACTTTTTGCCACCCCGGGAGCCTGATGCAGGAGCATCCAGCTCTGAGGAGACAGAAGGAGGTTGACAGTCTCAGGGAGAGACCAGAACATACAGTCACTTATGCATAGCTGGACAGGTGTAGGCTTGTCAGTTATTTTACGTTGTTTTATTTATTTTATT
Organism: Pinus taeda; assembly: GCA_000404065.3. Lineage (NCBI taxonomy): Eukaryota > Viridiplantae > Streptophyta > Pinopsida > Pinales > Pinaceae > Pinus > Pinus taeda. The sequence continues at coordinate 67,461 of APFE030307840.1, read as the reverse complement.
TTGTCATAAGACATTAGGACTAGGTCGATTGAAGTCATGAATTATTTCTTTTTCAAATAGAAATTATGAACAGCAAAATAGGTTGTCAGTTAATTAGTTCATTTTATTAATTAACTAGTTTTTGTACAACTTATATTAGTTAGGGAAGTTAGAAACTGACAAACAGTTACCAATCTGTTGTGGTAGTTCTTGAACAGAACTGTAGTGCTCAGGAGTCTTTAAAAGCAGAAAGATAATCATTGTAACGGATTCCTCAAAACAGAGAACGAAAAAGAAATACAGTCATTTTCCAAAAGTAAACATTTTGTTTTATCTACTGTATCATCACTGTAATAGAAAATTTCATGCATGAAAATATAAATTCTATGTGTAACTAAGCAGGCATCGGAATAATAGTACAGGACCGATTAACGAGAAGAGCAGAGAGTGGATGCACAATACATTTCTTCCAGACTGAGAAGAAAGAATAATCCCAAGCATAAGCAACTTCTGGCAGAAGGAGATAACAAGAACAGCAGAGAACGAGCATAACAATACTACTTCCAGAATGAAAGGGAGCAAGAAATTGCGTACAGAAACCAATTCAGGTAATCCGTAAAGACCTCTACATAATATGAATAGGGCAGTGCTAAAATGAAATTGAAATAACTGTAACATTTCATTTCGAATATAATTCATACATAGTCCAGTTGTCTCACGGTCCCTTCGAGACCCACAGCACATTCAACAGAACCGAAACGGAGTATGCATAAATATATTATATAACAGACGGATTCATCAAAATTATTACAGTCAGAGAGTATCAATAGCGTCGGCGGACCAGGGTTTCAAATACCCGAGGGTTCCTATCGACTGAACACTCCTATCAATAGGACGAGGGTTTGAGATAACAAATGCCAACCGACAACTAAGAAAATAACCAAAATTCACAGACCAGGGTTCGAATCACCCAATTAACCGTCTACAAGACAGGGTTTCGAAAAACCTAGAAAACGCATTGCAGAACAAAGGCCCAACAAATCGACAAATTACCAGAAGACCGAATAAGTTACACCCACCAAGAGACAAATACATTCATCGCACAGGCGACAGACAACTACCAAGACAAAACCTCGAAAACCTCTACAAATAAAAGACTGATATGGTAAGACCCTACCCGGAACGAGAAACTGGATGGTTTGAATGATTGATAGCAGTCGTGGAGGATGCTAACCAGAGCCACGGGATCGAACCACCTGCAAAAGAAAAGAACGAAGAGGATTAGCCGAGCCATAACCTACATAACCCTTAAATAAAAGCAAGAGATGAATGAAATCACAGGGGAAGAAACTCACCTGAACAGAGGAGGCCGAGCGAACAACCAAGTACCCAATAACCCCTGAAGACACGGAGCGAGTGTGTCAGGGCACGAAAAGAAACGGCAAAGAAGTTTTAGCAGAGAACGAGAACTCACCTTGGCAGTGAGACTAGAGCGCAGAGTGTTTGGAATAAACCCTGCCATGAAACAACCTGTTAGTAAACCGAGCAGGAAACAATTTTAAACAACGAAAATTGAGCTAACAAACCAGTCAAATGCATACAAACCCTGTGCGACAGAACTGCGCCTCCATAACCAGTGAAATACCATCTCCAAAAGCAAGGAAGGGTCGAGAGAACCCACGGGACAAGCCTCGAAAACCAGAGTGACAGAGGTGGACAGAGCTCTCGCAGAGCAGAGCAGGACTCGACAGAGTGACCAAAAGCGCAAATGACAAATGATTAACGGAGGATTGACAAAAGTCGATTTACGTGTGAAAAGAACCGACAGGTGCAGGTAGGTAACCGGTGAGACCCGTCCAAAACCCTAAACCCTTTACCGAGGAACGTACCAACGCATTAAGGCAACCATTAAATTATCCAGGACCGAGTCCTATCAACAGCAGATCTTTTAGTATTGGCAGGAGGCCATCAGAGGACTTTGGATCTTAGAGTCAGGCTTACAACATTGAATCTCGAAGCATCATCATTGTCATTATTGTCTTTCAATAAATATAGATATATTCTTCTCCCCCAAATCTCTATGTTTAAGCATGTTTTTTGAATAATTAATGATATTTTATAGATCTAATTTAACTTGAAATTATTAAATTAAAAATTTAATCATGCAAGCTTTTATTTACAGTTTTATAAAAGAATGAGATAACTATTGATTGTTGGATGATTGTGAAGATTGGTGGCAAACCAATAGAGCAACAATAAGGTTAAGAATAAGCTATTAAACACTTGGAAAGCCATTAAATTTGAGTATACACCTTCGTCCTTCTTATATTTACTTTCGAAAATAAATATTAGCATTAAGAGAACATAAACCATTATTTAGTCATTTAAATACACCCATTAAGTTTAATGAGAATTTTGATTACTTATCCTTACATACATAAATTATTCCATAGCAATTTGGAAATGATAGTTGTCATAATCGAACACATGTGAATACTTATATAAACTTACCATTAACAAATTAATTATATTAAAAACTTATAAACTTACTATCAACAAATTAATTATTAAAAGCGTGAAAAGAGAGGTTAAAAAAAACAACAATACTTCGAAAAAAAATAACATTTTAATACTATTATACGGTGATATCATAAATTAACTTTCACAACTGTAAAAATTCATTTTTTTTTATATTTAACTATATTTGCGGAAGGTTGTTTATTTCAATTTAAGGTGGAAGAGGATAGAGAATATGTTAATTTTTTTTTTAATTGATTATCTAGATTAATTTTCAAGGAATATGCTTAGCATATGCTTAGTTTGAATGTTTATCAATAGTTGTAGTTTCAAAGTTTGTTAGGTTGTATTGACTTTTAATAAATTAAAAAAATTAGATTCTTGTCAAGTGGCTCGTCCACCAAGTTCTTAGGGATTTGACATCATTCCAATTTTAATAAGTTCATATCCTAATTAGATGGGGAAATTAATATATAAGCAAATTTTATTCAAAATGGTTCATTTTACAATAAAATATGTAATTTTTTTGTTTTGTTTTAAAATTAACTCTCATAACCTTTTTATATATAGTTAGTTATTTAAATGTGTACATTAATAAAACATTCTTTCTATTGTAATATTTTTTATTATATTTATAAATTCTTCATTATATCAACTATATTAATATTTTAAATTATAATTATACTAATAATTATAATTAAATGTTGCTTAGAAAATTGCATACAAGTCTCCCGGTTTCAACATACCAAGCAAGTGATATCCATCACTGACATAATATACCAATTGATTGATCCAAAGTCAACTTTCTAAAAAAATATTGACAGGGTGGGGTAATGTTCAAAAACTTCAGTGTCAATGAATGATGAGAAGCTTCTTCATCAATGTTACCGCGTTGGATTGCCACCTACCAGGAAAGATGTGAATTGACCCAGAATTTTATGGAGGTTGACAACCTTTTTTTTGCCAATTTGACTTAACACACCCTCCTGCCCCAAGCCTTGGTTGACTCTGCTAATTTAAACGGGGCAATTTAAATGCGTCTGATGCCTGGACCGCATTCATGTCCGAATAATGTGATGGGGGAGTAATGAAAGATATCAAAATTTCAACCATATACGACGAGGCTATAAAGTCCAGGCCGCTCAACAAATTAATGTGTCATAAAGTCGACGAAAGTAGACTTTTATTATCGTAACAGATATGTATGTTCTCAATGTTTGACTATTGATCACCATGACGACAACAAATATGTGAACTGCCCTATCTATATATCTCTCTGTAACTGCTGCTGCTTGTACCCATTACAGATACATAGACTGTTCAGTGATCATCTGAGTTCGTTGTGAAGAGCAATATCATATCACTTTTCCATATGGCAAAGTTGTTGGTGTTTATTGTGATTATATCGTTATTGACTTGTCAGTCAAAAGCCTTGCGATTGCTATCTCATGGTGGAGAGTCACCGTGCGCATTATTTTTAGAGGTCATTTTTATTTTGATGGTAGAGTTCTAAAATAGTTTATATTTATGTTGATATGATTCCAAAATATTTTAGGAATCAGCAATAAAGATAAGTTCAGCATATTTTTAATAGACATTTATTTGAGTTGGTTTAACTTTTTTTAATTGCAGAAAAGAGTGAAGTTTGGGTTTCCAATTGTAAGGCAAATTCCATTCAAAACGCTTCCAACAAGGTAAGTTATAAATTATCGAAACTCATATCTGTGAATTTGTTTCTTGAATTTCAGTTCGAAGTGGAACTTACAGAACTTGGTGCTGCAGGATGGAGATCACGAGATATCAGAATGCAAGGGCCAAGCTGTGGGTGGAAAGAAAAGCGTGCATTCAAACTCTAATGAAGATGAGTGGAAAGAAAGCAATGAGGAGAGTGAATATGAAGACAGCGATTATATTTATACCCGTCCCAAGCCTTGATTAAAATGGTCCCTTCGCTGCCCTTCCGCGTGGATCTGATGAATGGCTTCTGTGTGATACCCGTCCCAAGCCTTGATTAAAATGGTCCCTTCGCTGCCCTTCCGCGTGGATCTGATGAATGGCTTCTGTGTGTTAGTTGTTAGGGTGGATGGACATTATATTTATCAAATTTTGGTATATGTAGGAATACAATAGCATCACATTTTTGTAACCTTTGGCAACCAGCAAGTCAATATTAGCATAACATGTTATTATATATTTTTAGTAGTCTTTAATATCTTTAATCAAATAGTGGAGTGGAATGGCATTGTCTGAGTTTTACCATATACTGTTATTCTTTTTCTGCTTTGCAGAAGCTAGGTTACATTACATACTTTGAGTATTAAATTGTTTCCTGAATATATACATTTTGATTATTGGAGTGATCCCCGTATTGGAGGGATGTTTTCCAATTAGATAGTTCTACGTGTTTCTCTTTACTCCTTTTGTTTGCGACTTTCTATCTTTTTGCTGGATTGAGGAATCTGTTACGTTCTCACGGTGTTAAAATCTCCATAAAGAAGATCAGGAGTTTAGCGCAGTTCCCCACTCGTGTACTTCATCTTTCAAAGTTCGATCACCTGTTCATTCATAGTTCATCCTGCTGCATCTTGAGAAACCCTAATCAGAAAACGTAACTATGAAATTTGGTAGTATACAGCTTATCATTATTAAAGCAAAATTTTATTATTATTTTTCGTAGTTTAAAAATTTTGATATTCACTTTGATATTTCACTTTTACAATGAACTTTCTTGGAATGTCCTTGTCCCTCTTTTTTCAATATCGTCTGACCGGATACGTTGCGTAGGACCGTAGGAGCCGAAATTAGGTTTCAACCGTTGAATATCCTTAAACGCCTACGTGAAAATAATAATGAAAGGCCACGATGACGGTTTGTTGTTATCACCTTTTCCGTTTTAAATACAGGTGAAAGGGGAAATTTCACCCGTCATCTACATTAGCATTTTTCAGATGGCCGGACGTTTGGCAAAACTGATGCATGGAGAATGAAAAATGACGTGCCCTCAAAGCAGAAAATTTCAACAATTTTTTTCAACACCGCTATCCGTACTGAATCTAATTTCAATTTTAACATATTAATGGGAAAATCGAACCAACGAATTTTCAAATTCTTCAGCCTTATTCGGCCGAATTTGGTAACAATGAGAAACTTTTGTACAACATTAGGTTTCTAGAAGGACCGGTCCACACAAATTGTCACTCACCGCATGATAAAGCGGTGCAAAGTGGCGAGGTACCGCACCAAAAGTTGAATTAGCTGAGAAAGTACGTGGGTTTTTCGTGTCAACTATGTAATTCACCTTTCAAAAATGGGCTCGCTCGTCAATGGTTCATCTTAAAAATTTAGATTTTTGTTTTTTATTAATAAATTATGTTTACTGTTAATATTTACGAACCATCTCAATTAAACATTCCTTGTATAAAACCAGGTCTTACGCAGGGCCGGTCCATCCAGATTGTCACTCGGCATACAATTAGATGGCAATGCCCATAAACACTTGAGGTAGTTGAGTAGGCAAACTTATTTTTCTGAGTTATTTTTATTTAAAATTTTGATTTATTGTATTGATATTAGTTAGCCATTATAATTATATACATATTTTTATTTATTTTAAGAATATTGTGATCAACCAGAGTGAGGTTTTATGGGATTTTAAAATATTTTTATCCAGATTTTAAGTTTATTTTGGTGAGGTATTTTGCTGGTTCCAATTGATCTAATAGATCATCTATTTTTCGCAAATGGTACTTGTTTTTAAATGTGATTTTGTTCAACACCTTGTAATTTATACACATTCAACAAGTCTCGTCCTTCTTTCACACAATGATGATGGGTGACCCACATGGTGATGTGCTTGGTCGAGTGACACAATGTTCTAGCAATTTCTGCATTTGTTTCTTCACCTCGCTTGCTTCTATAACAAACTATTTGTATGGCCCTAGCTTGCTTCTATAACAAACTATTTGTATGGCCCAATGTTTGGCAATGGGGAGTCCGACAATAACTCGATCTCATGCTCCATTTCCCTCTTAAGTGGTAACCCTTTAGGCTCTAAGAACACATCCCTATATATCTGTATCAACTCTTCTAGTTGTTGTTTATGTTTCTTAGTACACCCCTTCAGGAATGCCTTCCCTCTTACTGACTCTTCTAGAGATTTATTTTATCTTAAAATCAATAAAACATACTTCTTGTTAGAACTCATCAATTTCTTGGCTTGGTTGGCACATACTAATGATATTTTTGACTTGCCTTTTTGCACATTGATGATGAACTATTTTCCATCCTTGATGAGCCAATACTCTTTGGCTCTCCGCCTTAATATTGCATCTCACATGTACATGTAGGGGCTCCCAATCATGACTTCACATATGTCATGGGGAACCACATCTAGTTTTACTTCATCAATAAAATCAAGACAAATGACAAATCTAATCTTGCATTGTTTTGTTACCTTCAATTTGACATCTTTTTTTACCCATCCTAGTGGATATGGGCTTTGATGATCATGAAATTCCAACCCCAACTTCTTGATCAACTCCGCTGCAATGAGATTCTCCTACGATCCTGAGTCAAACAAAGCATCAACCTTTATCTTCTTCACCTGTATTTTTATGTGGAAGAGTTTAGTTATTTCTTTCTCTTCCTCTTGTTGAAGGCTACTCGGATTCACCTCCTTCTACACTGACGTATAGACAATATTTTCATCCACGTATGAGTTTCTTTCAACTTGGTTGCTTGAATCAGTGGCCATGAGATTCTTCTTCTTATTATCTTTCTTTTTGTTCTTCGAGTTTAGCTCTTGATGTAACTCCCAACACTTCTCCTTTGTGTGGTCGTCAATGTTGCAATGCTAAAGCGACAAAGTTTTACTCCAAAAAAAGTCATTTGGTGCCTCAAAATGCTCCCGAAAGGTTTCAGACCCTGTTTTGTGAAACTGAGTCCTGCTACTAAAAACAATCATGTGAGTTGATTTCTCCACTTTTTCCACTCTAAGAGTGGTTAGATATATGGAAAACAATATAATGAACCAATTTGGATCATGTATTGTATTTGGGCCATTGTTTTCTCTTCTAAGCTCACACCATCAAGGGTTATTTGTTAACCTTTATTTGACACCATATGCTAAGACATATATAGAAGATCAAAATATAATATCGCATCATGAATATTTTGCTCATAGAAGATATAATTAGCAAAAGGATATTGTAGTCACACTCTTCATAGGATTAAGCGAAATACTCTTGCAATTTTTCTTGAAATTAGAACAAATGTTCATGGATTCTTAATGACAAAGTTGTGACTATCTATTAAATATTTGGAAACCATGTGTAAAACCAAGAAAAACCAATTTTTGAAATTTAAAAGGATCGCGTGAAGCAATGCATGACTCATATATTCATATTTGTGCATGCATGCAACCTATTATTAGCTTCGATTAGAATCCATAAGTCTGAGAGGCAAAGCTAGGGGTGGAGATCCATACAGATGTTGGCATTATGATGCATGCGTTGTACTTGATGGAAACCCACTTGTAGAAAAACAACTCACTTGTATATGGTAACTAGATGAATCTACATAACTTGATGAATCTATAGGAAAGATACATAGATGTGACAAAACGCATGGTAGTTCAAAGGAATCATTTCAGAAGTAATATGGAAAATCACATTATAACAAGTCTATTTAGAGGGAACACAGTAATGGTACAAAATAATAGGATGGAGGAACAAAGGAGTATAGATCAGAATCAAGAAATTGAAGAAAGAGAATGATTTAAGATGTATACGCTCATTCACCTTGTCCAAGTAGCGTATACACGTGGGCTCATGGAACAGAAGAAGCATATACGTATGCACGCACTTTCACAGAAGGAAAAGTGCATATGGGATGGAAAATCAAGGTTTTGGTTCCATGTTTTGGTCCAAGGTTTTGGTCCAAGGTATTGGTCTGAGGTATTTGGTCCGAGGTATTTGGTCCAAGGTATTTGGTCCGAGGTATTGGTCCTATGTGGTTTTGGTCCAAGGTATTGAGAAAGGCCTAAAACTATATAAGGAGGAGAAGATCAAAGGGATATGTAACCAAGTAATGAATATCTTATGAAGTGTCAGATAAAAAGAAAATATGCATGTTATGGGTTTCTGATGCTTTGCTTGATGTAGACTAAATATGCACCTGAGCGTTTGATGATGGATGAGATCTAATGATGGATCGGGATCATAATGACTTATCATTATGTAATCTGATAATGGATGGGATAGTTCTAATCACTAACACATGTTTTATCCTTTATATGTAATGATTTGGGTATGTTTGAAGTTGGGAATTGTAGCGAAGTTATAAGTAAGTATTTTCAAATCTATACGCTGGTTAGCTTTGGTGAAGGTGCATATACATGTTGGTTCGGCTCTTCCAAGTAGTGTATGCAAAAGAAAATCCTAATGTTAAAGGATGATTGATCTATCATATTAGTGCTACTGTTTTACTTTTGTTTGTCAATGATGTCTTCTTAGATCTGAAAGTAGAATTGAATGAATAAGGAAGTTGAGTCTGATTAATTGATCGATTGAGAAAGAAGGGTGATCCTTGTTGCTCTCTGTTTAGAACTCTATAATATGACAATAGATCTTCAGAATGTCACTGATTGGTACAGTTTGTGGGTCAGAGGTTTTATGATTCAGTATCTTTAGAACTATACACAGGTTGGGCAAACAAAAGCAATGTATACACACAAGTTTGCTTCATTGAAGGAGCGTAGACATTATAACACGTGCCTTTTGAGGTTACAGTTAGTTCTAGTTGTTGATGCAGTGTTTAGGGTTCAGATCTGCCTACTAGTTACAGTGATTTTTCTGTTACAGTTGATTGGTTGAATTTAATTAAGTTTGAATGAATGGTTGATTTAGTTGTGTCAAAGGTTTCAGTGATTGGTTGTTTCAGATATATCAGAGATTGATGATTGGGCTTCAGTTATATCAGAGATTGATGATTGGGTTTCAGTGATTGGTTGATGTAGATGTATTTGATGGTTGTATTGTAGTTGTGATTAATTTGGAGCTTCAATGTTACTAATGGGTCCAGTGTGAAAATTTGATGAAACATGGCCTTCATATTGTAGTGTTGTGTACCAGGAGTATCCAGTCTGAAAATTTATGAAACGTGGTCCCTGGAGGACACTCAGGGTTGGAGCCTTCAGTGAGGAAGTCGAAGCTTCCTGCCAATAGTGGCTGGTGATTTGATCAGGGGGTTAGAGCTCCCTTCCAATAGTAGCTGGAGAACGAGTGAAGGTTGTAGCCTTCTGTAGGTCGGAGCCTACATACTAGTAAACATATCAGCTAGTACAAGAATGAGGGGGTTGTAGCTCCCTTCCAGTAGAAGCTGGAGAACGAGAGAAGGTTGTAAGCCTTCTGCAGGTGGGTGCCTGCGTATTGGTATGAGGTTGCACCAGTACAAGATTGTAAACATATTTTCTTCTTATTAAAAGAAGACAGAGACGATAGCAACACGTGGTTTTCACCCACATTAGGTTTCTACCTTTAATCTTGGTGTTCATGTGTGTGATGGTTTATTTTGTTATTACTGCACATGGTTACTGTTTTATGTTTTACTGATGCACTGATTAAAGATCAACATATGATGAATTGATTGAATCATAAGTTCAATGGATATATGTTGGTTTCCTTAAGAACAATTGTGTGCACATGTGAGTTCCCTTCTCTGATGTAGCGTATATAAATCTGATTATGGAAATGAAAAAATTATTGATTTGTAAATAATAATTCACCCCCCCTCTCAATATTATTTCCAACAATTGGTATCAGAGCAGGTCCTTTGGCAAAAGCTTGATCGCTTGAAGGAGATCCGTAGTAACAATGGGGAAGATGCTAAAGAAGAAAGCACCTCAAATTAAGAAGACGTCTCAAAGGAATTGTGACAGTGGTAGAGACGATTGGTCTTTATGTGGAAGAAACTCTTCAAATTTAGAATCACCTCAGAATGAATATGAACAAGCAAAAGAACTACCAGGTACAAATTTGTTGTCCTCTAGTGATACATTTCTCTGTTCATTTGAAGATAATGAAAGTGATAGCGAAACCAGTGAATTTTCTCTTATGGGTGAAAGAGAAAGAAATCAAATAGAGGCATAATTTAAAAATCTCATAGACATAATTAGAGATCAACAAGATCTATTGGACAAAAGGGAGTGTACCTACAAAGAAGAGATTACAAGGTTAAAAGATCAGTTAGAAGAAGGAAACAAAGTAAGGAAACAATATAAGGAAAAGGAAGATCAAAGTCAAAGGTTGTAGGATGAAGTGACATCATTGAGAAATGAAGTGAATGAAAAGGACACAACAACCAAGGAACTTATAGAAAGAACCAGCTGCTGTGAAGGTCTTGAAGCTGTGGTCATTTCTCTAAAATAAGATCTCAAAAATTCAAATAAGCATAATGAAGAACTACTCCAAGCATTTGAAGAACAAGAAAATGAAGTTCTTCAATTAAGGCAACGAGTGGAAGAAGGAAGAAAAGCTAAAGAAATCATGAAGAAGCAATATCTTGAAAAGTAACAAAAATATCAGGTTGAGATTTGAAAGTGAACAGGTGGCACAGGTTCAAGGGGAGAATATGTTATGCTTCTAATAATGCATTGTTGGCATTATGTTTAGAAGTCTTTGGTACCTAATGATTCTTATCAATGGCGATGATGCTTATGTGGATAAAGTGTTTAAATGATACATCATGCTATGTTACGGTTATGAGTTGCCCATGATGAAATCTCAGATGATACTTGTATTGCTTGGGGTTACATAGTTGTTATTCAGATCATATTCATGGATTATTGTGGATGAATTTTTGATGACTCATACAATACATATATGTTGCTTACATGGTGATCTTCATAAGGACAAAGAGAAGTACAAATATTGAGTACACAACTTCGTTATTTTATTATGAGCCACTCATTTCTTTTATGTTGGTGTCATCATGCCTTCAAAGAAGCATAAAGTTCTTATGATGCAAGATTACTATAATTATTGGCTCTCACATGGTTGAGGATTATTGTTGTTGATGGTATCAAGAAAGCTTGACAAATGACTATGAGCTCATTGTTTTCTAGATACATGTTGCTGGATACACATTATGTTGGATACTTGGATGATTACTTAAATTGCATATTGATAAATATTGTTGGTTGGCCAAGAGAATGGTGTTATGTAAGGCCCCTATACTACTAGTGTAACCCCTTATTGTAATTAGTACAACCCACTTATTATATTGATGTACCCATGTAGTGCCAATATTGTTACTATTGTACCCCATAGAAGCCCACTATTGTTATTATTGTGCTCTTATATTATTATTATTATGTTGGCTCTAATTATGTTATGACCCCTTAGACTCCTATATGTAGAAAGGAGGTCTTTTCATTTGTATCATCCAAGAATTGTTCATTTATGTAATGTAAAGGAGGTTGCCCCCTCGAAGAGGCTGAATTCTAAGGGCTTGATCTATCTTTTCTATCTTTTCTTGAGCTGGTTCATAAATTGTTCAGAGCTTTGGATTCTAGGGTTTTGTTGCTCCAAATAGGTCATCGTGGCATTTTCACTATAACTCTTTTTCTGCAATGTTTCAGAAGCTAAAAAAAAAAACCCAGTTTAGAAGAAATTGCGTTGAACCTCGGGTCCGAATTTCAGAACTTTTCGCACTATATTTGTGGAGATATGATCTAAGGAAGTTGGTCTTTTTGTAGACTCCTGAATTACATTCCAAACAGGTGACCTGGGGAAAAGTTTCATAACTTTCTCTCTGAGCATCGGATTGAAATTTTGTAAGAAGGTACATAAAAAGGACAGACTGTAGTTGCTTGCATATATTTTTCAGTGCCAAAGGTCGAAACAGTGTCACGTGGCACTTCATACAAGTTCACTCTTCTAGAAAGGTCTATAATCAGGTCATCTTGGGAGATTGTGCATAACTCTTTCTTGGAGAATCCAATTTGGATTAGACTAGCGGCATTGGAAAGAGGACACAAAGGGCTACTACAGGTCGCAATTTCAGAACTTAAAGATCCGAAATTACAGAGTTTTAGTCGTTTCAAGATTGAGCTCCTAAAATCAAGAAAAAGCAAGATGAGGAAGTTAGATGGCAAGGATCAGGTAAATTGGATACTTCAGATGGAGCAATATTTTAATCTACATGGTGTACCATTGTTACAAAAGGTATGTATTGCATCTTCATATTTAGAACCGGATCAATTTTTATGGTATGAAAGGCTTTGTTCTCGTAAAAAACTTGTTACATGGTCAATTTTCAAGGAGGAAATGATATCACATTATGAGGATACAAAGAGAAACACCTTCTTTAGAGCAACACCACAACAATTGGAAAGAGTAAAAGGGCTTTGTGACATATTGGAAAGTAAAATTATGGAAACAAGGAAGTCTACCCCTCACAACTATCAAGATGGAAGTGTTGGTTCTTCTAGCCTTCCACAACCTACAAGGGTTACACCACAACAATTGGAAAAAAAAAAAAAGAGAAAAAGGGCTTTGTTACAATTGTGATAGCAAGTGCACTAAAGGTCATAAGTGTGCTGAGAAGAAATTATTTTACATAGAGTATGAAGAGGAGGAAGAAAAGGATCAAGAAACATCAAAAGAAGAGGATATAGGCCAAGACCCCACCCCAGAGAAAGAAGAGATGAATCATACCATATCCTGTAAAGCATTAGCAAGAATTACCACTCCTCAAACTCTCAAGATAGAATGACATATCAAGAAGAAAAGGGTGCAAGAAGTGAAATATCACATCGAGAAAGAAGAAATGAATCCAACCATATCTTGTAATTCATTGGTCGAATCACCACTCCTCAAACTATCAAGATAGAAGGACATATCAAGAAGAAAAATGTTCAAGAAGTGAAAGATCACATCGAGCATCAAGAAATGAATCCGACCATATCTTGTAAAGGATTGGAAGAAATTACCACTCCTCAAACCCTAGAGATAGAAGGACATATCAAGAAGAAAAAGGTTCAAGCAGTGAAAGATCACATCGAGCATCAACAACAAGTTCTCCAACTTTTAAATGATAACGCCACTTTGGTGCAAAATCGAATGAAACAACAGGTAGATCAACATCATAGTGAAAAATGTTTTGATGTAGGTGATTGGGTATTTTTACTGCTACATCTCAAGCAAGCTATTTATGAGAAGGAAATGTTGGCAATACTACATGCACTTAAAAAATGCCGACCATACCAAATGGGAAGACTCTTCAAGGATGAGGATGTGGAAGCATTGTTTTGTGCTATTTCTATTATCCAACCAGATTGGATAAACGAAGCAAGGGATGAATGGAAGAAGGACGAATAAGTATGGCCACTTATTCAAAAGTTGCAAAATATCCCAATTCATACAATATTGCTAGAAATTGAAGAGGAAGGAAAAATCATATTGGAACTTGGAGCAGTCACAGAAACAAGAACCCGACAATCTAGGCGTAGCCTTTGATAAACTTTCTGTAATATCTTGTATGTCCCAGAGTAGTGCACAACTGTTTCACACTCCTTGGTGCTTCCAAGTTCAGTATCACCGCGATCTTTGCGAGGTCTACCATCAGTCCGTGTCTACAAACCACATGCCCCAATAGGTTTCCAAAAGGAACACAAAACATACACTTCTTGAGATTGAGCGCAATCTGGTATCTTCGATAGGTATCCAACATTAGGCCCAAGCTTGCTACATGGCGCTTAACTAGCCCAAATACAGTCTAGTCATCAAACTATACCTCCTAGAACTTATGAATAAATTCATTGAATTCCACAATGACCACGCGCGAGAAGATCGCAGGCGCATTCTTTAATCCAAATGGCATTATAGTGTACTGAAAACAACCCCACTCAGTTGTGAAGGTTGTCTTTCTCCTATCCTCCGACGCGATTTTGATTTGGTGGTACCCAGAGAACCCATCAGTGAAGGAATATGCTTCATGGCTGCCTACATTGTCCAACACTTCATCAGTGAATGGAGTCGGGAAAGGATCATGCACACAAGCATCATTCAGTTTTATGAGATCCACGCATATCCTTATCTCATCCTTCTACTTCTTCTCTTGCACCACCATTGGGCTTACCCAATCAGATTCTTCCACAATCTCAATGATGCCTTCAATGAGCATCTTGTCTAGCTCTAAGTGGACCTTCTCCTTATAATTCTGATTGAGACAGTAAGGCCTTTTCTTAACTGGCTTCACGTCGGGCTTTAACGCGATCTTCATCATTCCTAGGTCCCCAATTATCCCTTTCATATCTGTAAACTTGGTAGGGAATAAACCCTGGTATTCGTGGAGCAATTCAACGACCTTATCCATTGTCGCATCATCCTAGTAGAACCTCATAAGATAAGGATATATCAGTGGATCCTTATTCTACCTACCCTACACACTCAGCTGTAGGGGTCCGCGCACACAGTTGCGGACTACTAGGCCTCTGCGCACTCAGCTGCGGAGCCTTCCCCTACTCTACGACCCACAAACACACTTTACACTTCGACTCAGTTACTTAAACTTCTCGTGCTTCTCTTCTATTAATTATCTTTTACACTTAGAGCCTCACTCTATTTATACAATTCCATGGTCCATGGACCATGGGTAGGTCTATCCAGTTGGCATTACATTACAAAAACTAGGGTGGACAACCCTGTGACTCTATTATACTTTCGCGCCCTGCGCCTGCAATTCACAGAGCTTTTACAACAAGATTTGGTCAAAACTTGGGCTTTAAGCCCCAAAACATGCCTTGGGGGGATTCCATGCCCAACAACCCATATGGTAAGGCTACTTGATCTACGGTGTTATTGGCACCTCCAAGGAGTTGCCATCCCCAAATAAGGTCAATGTTAGAATTAGTATTTGCATACTACCACCAGTGATCAAAACCTCTCTTTTATATCATATTAGAGTCCCGTTTGAAATTTTTTGCATTCCACTTAGGTCATCATGAAAAAACTTGTCCACTGATGGTAGCCCAAAATCCAAAATCACTTTCCCCTCTCAAAAC
Organism: Pinus taeda; assembly: GCA_000404065.3. Lineage (NCBI taxonomy): Eukaryota > Viridiplantae > Streptophyta > Pinopsida > Pinales > Pinaceae > Pinus > Pinus taeda. Next base: position 51,902 of record APFE030307840.1, on the reverse strand, counting down.
ATTTGTATTTTCTGGCCCACCTTCATGCATTGACCATGAAGGCTCATTTCATCATATTTTATATCAGTTAGATCCACCTAAAATTCAGTCATTTGACGTTCCATTAGGTCACCTAGGTTTTATTTTCCCAAGGTCCAGTAAATCACCATTTCACTGAATAAGGTCAGCAAAATATGAGAGTCAAGAAAATAATATCTTTTTTCAGTTAAATAAACCTTTCCAAAGAATGCAACCATGTTTACTGAAAGCCCCAAATTTGATTTCAAGAAGGGAATTTATTCCATTTTGTAAATTTTAACTTCAAAACAGATGTAATAATTTTCATTTTTTTATATGTAATTTTATGTCTATTATAAGTAATAATTTACCTTTCAGCTGCATGCTTAATTCCATTTCCAAAAGCATCCAAGAAAAAGTCAAACATCAAGATTGCCAAAGCATCATCCACCTGTCAAGAGAAAAAAGGTCAGAAAGTCAAAAAGCATTAATATGGGAATTTGGAAATGAAAAGAAACATTAGAAAGTGGGTGTGTAGCTCATAAATTAAATTCCATCCAAGTATAAAGGCTCTCAAGACACCCATAAAACTTCATTTGTACTGTAGCACTCTCAAAACTCCTCAGCAAAATAAATTTATCAATTTTAAGGTGAGATTGGGAAAAACAGAGCAAGAGGGTGTGTTTAGTAGGGTCACTGCACGTTTGACTGGGTCACTGCGCGTCTGCTAGAGATTCCAGTGTAAATTACAACTTCGTTACGCTCCTCTAGTTGAAGGGCTTGTTTTCCTGGGTCGCTGCGCGCCCTCCTAGAAGGAGCAAAAACGTGCCACCAAGTTTCCAAATTGGTCGTCATATACTTCAGCAAATGAGGTTGGTGGAAAAATTATTCACTCCTGCCCTCTATTGTTCATCTACGTAGGGTTTATAGTTGTTTGTTGTCATTCCTAAGATCAAACCCTAGTAATACATTCCCACCATCTCAAATCACATTTCCTAGATTTCATTACCACTCCCCTCACTTAAAAACTATCCCCTATCACCTCCCTCATTCCACACATCCTCATCCCTTCCTCATCATCTCTCCTTACATCATTTCATATTTCCCACACCCACATGCCAGTCTACCGTCTCCCTAGGGTTTTGACAGAAATAAATCATGGCAGAAGAAGAACACAGAAGTCAGAGTGAGGAATAAAAGAAAGAGAGGAGGAAATATAAGAAAGAAGGGAGAATCACCAGATATGAGCCAACAACACCAGAGAGCTCATGGCATCTCCCATCATTATCACAAGCTTCAAACATATGGGTTGTTTTGAGTTTTGTGAGAAGGTGGAAAGGACACAACATCATTCTGAATTGACTACACAATTCATCATCAACCTCCATGACAACCAAGCAACCCTTGTTGTTGTCACCTTTACTATATCTTCTACTATCATATAAGCTGCTATTGGGATCCCAAATGTTGGGGAAAAATGGTTTAAACAGGGAGAATTAGATTATTGCTACTATGAGCCATATCTTAAACCCAACGACATGAATGTAAGAAGGAGGATTTTCCCTTTCTCTTACTTCCTATACAGATATTTTCCTATAATGAAAATCATCATGAAGTACTTCACATGTGAGGGTAGGTTTTCTAGGCTCTATTCCTATCATATTCGGTTACTCATGCATTTTACAAGAGTCAAAATGCTCAATATGCCCCACTATCTTTATCGGGATATCGACAAGATGTCATACATTGCCCGAAGGAAAGATCATGATCATCAAATGCATAGCATATTTTACCATTCTCTCATCAAGATGATAGTCCTACACTGCCTTGATCAACTTAACATTACATGGGACACATTCATGTCCAATGAGACTTTCATAGTCCCACCTATTCAGCATGGCCAAAGGCACCTTCATATTCTCATCCATCCACCTCCATTCCCCCACCTCAGCCCATACATCATTCATCTTCATCTAATGAGTTACCCACACCATCATCACCATTTCATGAGCCTATACATTCACCTGGTAGAGATGAAGGCAGTAGGCAGGAGCATATTGATCACAGTGAGAGCAGCAAGCCCAAAAGGGTTGGTTTAGGTACCTTGGCACATACCTATCAGAGAGGGCATAGGCAAGTGTTTTCCCCACTAATTGTGGGAGGGGCCTTTCCTTCTTCATTGACAAATAAGATACATAAGGGTAAGGAAAAAGTTGTAGAGGCAGAGATCCAACAGCAGGAGGAAGACCTCCATGAGATAGAGCATGATTTTCAGTTAGTTGACTCAGATGAGCATGATGACAATGAAAGCACAACTATTGTTATCAAGGTGAATAATGCACTCATAGCAGAGCTCCAGGTCAGCTTGCAAAGGGTCAAATGGATCATTTCCTACTATAAGAAGGAGAACAGGAAGCTTGAGGTCAAACATGAGCTCATGGAGGTTCAGCTTAGAAAGGAAAAGAGAGGCTGAAAAGGCTAAGGCCTTACTTGATGAGGCATATTGGCAGTATGGTGAGCAACTTGATGAACATGTGCCAATAAGAAGGCCAAGGACTAGAGGCCTAAAGAGAGCTTTGGAGCAAGAAAGGAAAAGGGAGGCACTAGCCAATGAGCTCACCTTGAATAAGAAATTTGCCAAGATGGTAAGTGAAAACCGAGAACATTGGCTTGAAAGGGTAAATGGTCATCTGGAGAGCCTCTTAGACAAGTACAAGAATGACAATGATATTCAAAGAAGGATGTCAAAATACTATTGCATGAGAAACAAAATTGCAAGGGCTAAGCTCAAAAGGTCTCCTGAAAAAAATTGAGGCCTTGACCAAGAAAGAGGAGAAAAATAGGTTCAATATCCTTGCTGAGGCATCATTTTATGCCTCAAACATATAGCCAGCTATCAACCAACCAATTTTGACCATTTTTGAACAAATTTGGCAAGTTATAATTTGTTGTGTTTTTTGAGGAATTTTTGGCACAGTCAGCGTGTCAAATACGGAACACTTAGGACGCTGCGATCTTTTTTGGACCATCCAATGAGAAAATGGTCAACATTTTTGGATTCAGAATGATGAGGGCATGCACCCCGTACTTTTTCTAAGTATTTGGAGCAAAAATGGTCAGCCAAAAGGGTTAAGCTTCATGCCTACCTTGCCCATTTGAATGTCTGTAATCATATCTCGTTTGCCTTGACCTAGTCCCTCTGACCTAAATCACTCATCCTTGTGACTACCCAACCAAATCAAAATCAAACAACCCTCTGCACTATACATCTAGCATAAAACCCTAAACTATTCAGTCCTCCTAGCTGTGACCCTTTGCAGAGATCCCTCTTCGGCTTGGTAGGGCTAGCTACCATGCTAAAACACTAGTTTGTGGTTACCTTAGCCGGACTCTTCTTTAGCCTTGGAGATCCGGAGGAGTGATAACAGTGTGATTTAATATTGTATTGATGTGTGATTCTACATATTTTACATTTTCATATGAACACAAGTAATAATATTTGTTTACGTGAAGAACATATTAATGCATGTTAAAGTTATTAGATACTTAAGCCGATCTGGGTGAATACAGAAATAGGAGAAATTACAGAGGCACGTAAGTGGCTGATTCACCCATTTAGGGTTCACAAAAGACATTCATAGAGATTCCCGAAGTCTAGAGGTTGATTAAGAGAAGTATATCGATAATCCATAAAAGGCTTATCGCTCTACGCGATGGCATAATTAGGGCATAAAACGACATTACACTAGTCTCTAGGTGCGGAAACTTGGTTCGAGCATCCCCCCATACTGCTTCGGGTGAGACTTCAGTCCGCGCTCTATAGGTTTATGCCAAAAGGGACAGTAGTGTAGGGATTTGTTTGGTAGAAATTAACTCTAAACATGGGTTAGGACCCCCCTAAGCCAACAAATGGTTCTATTTCCAAGACCGGGATCTGCATAAAGAGATGTATAAGATCACATAACTGGAATCCAACTAAGAAGGAAATTGAGGATTGGTTGGATAGAAAGATCCAGAAATTAATGGTGCAAGAACACATAAATCCATGATTGACAAAAGAATAATGGTTGGACAGGTATTTATACACAAAGATACACAAAATTTTCTTTTGTTCCTTCTTGGTCGAGCTATACGAGTGGATCGCTAAATTAGCAAACGGATAGGGAAGGTGGAGGCTTGACAGTCCAATAGTGTGGACCCCGGAGTTAGTACGAATATTGGGAACCTCTGAAGACAAGATCGCACGCGCTGCCGATCACTGGCTTGATCGCATCATAGGAGCATTTGTGATAGAGTTCGTGGTCAATACCTCAGTCAACTACAACGAAGTAGAGAGACGCTTCTTCAAGGGACCGCGAGGTAACTATTTAAGATATTTGAATACTTAGATTAAAATTCTCTTGTGTGAAAATCAGGTTATGCAATTACCTTAATGTTTGGAGCTATGCGAAGTGGAAATGTCTTTAAGGATAGAGGAAGAACAAGCCCTGAATATAGCCCGCTAATTGAACCTCCTCTGAGTGACGATGAAGAAGAAACACAGGCTTCACCACAGAGTGTTTTCTAGTTAATAAGGTGAGGGTTCTCGTGAATAACCCAACCACCCACACCACCTCCATATTCACCTCCATAGCATACACCTTCGCCCACACCGCTACCACCTCCACCACCATTCAATATTTTGAATACAGTGAAGTTGCCCATTTTCAAGGGCTTGGGAAATGACGACCCGGACTAGTTTTGGTTCGTTGTGAAGGCTATATGGGAAGCTTAGGGTATTACAGATGATCAGACGAAGAAAGCAACATTAGTTACTTCTTTACAGGAGTGTGCGCTAACGTGGTACATTAAGTACTACACTGATAACCCGAGAGCTGCATTGGCAGAAATTTAGACTACGCTGAATAAGGAATTCAGTAGGCCCAAGTCTGAAGCACAGTAAATTGTTGGATTCAAGGAAATAATGACGAAGCCTAGAGAGATACCTTGGGAGAGATCAGAGATTGAAATGCAAGATCCGTGAAGCCAACATGAATCTTACGGATGGGCAGCATTGCGAATGGTTTTTGGCTTTGCTCTTGCCTCATCTAAGGGTTGCTTTATCGCAGCAAAATATTGTGACCCAGGCAAAAGCCCTAGAGATTGCGATGAGATTTGATGAGACACCGATTCATGATACTATTTTTGGAGTTCAACAGATTCACGTGGAGTTGCTGAATCTTTTCATAGAGTTCCAAAGTCTGAAAAAGGACAGAGCGGCTCAGCCTGAGGTACACAAAGAAGTTTGGTGTTTGAAGTGTAAGAGTCAAGGGCATGATAAATATTGTTGAAAATAGCAAATAACATTCAGTATATTCCAATTTTAGTTTGTTCTTGAATTAGAATTGTGAATTAAAATTCGAATTTAGTCTCACCAGCTGCTTGGAAAATAATTAATTAATTCATCTTGAGTTAATTAGTTGGAGAAATTCAAGCTAGAAGTCTTTGTGAAGTCATGCAACAGTTATTTCTTTGATTGAGGAGATTATCCCTTAATTAAGGAGATAAGGATGAGTTATAATTGAGTTGTAATTAGTTAGCTCAGTTAATTGAGTTAAGTCCAATTAAATTAGTTCCAAACAATTTGAGGAACTAATTGTGAGTTCAGTCAGTTAATGCATGCATGCATCATACTAGTGTACTCCAGATAACTGAAGATTCTCTCATAAATAGCTCATGCATGTCTATTCAGAGAAAGACCCAGTTGAGATTAAAGATACGGAAATTGTACTATCAGTTGGAGGAATTTTAAGGAAACTCATCCATGCAGAAGGAATAAGGTTCCTTGAGGATTGTGCAGTTTTACAGGGTGTAAGATCAGTGTGAGTGATCAGTGTTACAATTGGTATAAGAAGGATCACCCAGAGACACTGCGCAAGGAAATAGGAGGCTTGGAGGGCTGAGGAGAAGGTTTATGAGAAGCCTTGTTTTCTTGTGAGCATCCAGGAGGATTGTACTAAGAGCTGGCTAGCTGTGAGAGCTAAAGCTTTGTGTAATCTTGATGTATTTCCACCTTGTATGATAATATAGATAATAAGGTTTTTAGCTGAGGCTTTCCCCTGAGTATTCTTCTATGTTTCATGTGTATTGATTCTTCTTCTTTGTTATATGTGTTCCGCTTGATCTTGCTCAAATCTATTAAGCTTCCGCAAGTTTGATTGTAGAAGTAGATTAAGTATTTTTCTTTAGTTATATTGCATAATCAGGTTAATATACAGTCAGAATTTCTACATGATATCAAAGAAAAGGTTATCATAGATGTGAACAGTATACTGAGAAGAGAATTCGAAGTTTGAAGTTCGGGGTTGCAGGTGAATATCGAATTCATCTCATACTTCAGGTTGGTCAATGGCATTCTAAGGCTTGAGACTCGAGTATGCCTTGGATGGCAACTCGAATTACATAGCATGGAAAGATCACACAGATGATGTATTAGAAGACAGCGACTTGAAGGATTTCATTGATAAAGAAATCCCAAAGCTAGCTTCAACTAATGCACAAGAGTTGGCTGAGTGGAAGAAGTGTGTGGCGAGGGCGAGACTGATCATCCTTGAGGGAGTTTGAGACCATATTGTCTCGAGTCTCCATGGGAAGGCTACTCCATATTCAATATGAAAGACATTGAAGGACCTCTACCAGAACAATAGTGTCCAGAGGAAACTGGCGCTCGAGGATAAGCTTCGGAGAATCAAGATGGAGAACGACGATACTATTTCCACATATCTAAACAAGCTCATCACTAGTAGAGATGAGCTTGGAAGTGTGGGAATAACTATTGCTGATGAAGATATGGTGAGTCTCGCTCTCCTTGGCCTTCGAAAGAGCTGGAATATCTACCAAGACTCTATGAATGGAAGGGAGAAACTGTCGGATTGGGAACAACTGTGGTTGGATCTCATGCAAGAGGAGATTAGGAGGAGCACATGAGATGGTTCTTCATCCAAGGATGATGAAGAAAATCTGGCCTTAGCAGGTAAGGCAAGGAAAGGGAAGGAGAAGGATTCCAATTCCAAATCAAATTCTTCTCATGGAGGGAAGAAGATTGATAAATCCAAAGTGAGATTCTTTAATTGTCATGAGGTGTGCCATTATGCAACTAATTTCCCATTGAAGAAGTCCAAGAAGGGATCCTTGGAAGTATCTGAAGGTGAGGCATTTTCCTCTCAGTTTGAATTGGATTTTACCCTCATCGCATGCATGGTTTCATCGATGACGGGTTTTGGTTGGTTTCTTGATAGTGGAGCCTCATTCCACATGACCGACATTAAAAGTTTATTTAGTACCTTGGAGGAGAAAGACCTCAAGATGCGCATAGAGATGGGTGATGACGAAAGGTTTAGTGTTTCAGGAGTGGGCATGTTTGCTTTTCAGAGGGAGCATGGAGCTTCTATCACCTTGATAGATGTAAAGCATGTGCCTGGACTAAAGAAGAACTTGGTATCGATCGCAATGTTGGAGGACAAAGGCTACGATGTTGTCTTCAGTAAGGGAAAGGTTTTCCTTAGACACATCACCACAAGATAGGTGAAGCAGATTGATTCACAAGTCAAGAACTTGTATGCTCTTGAGGTTCAAGATGCATGCAAAGCCTTGAGGAGTAAGGCAAAGGTTAGAGACTTGGTGGTTGATAGGGAGAGTAAATTACCTCTCAACACACAGCCCCAGAAGAAGTCTCAGACAATTGTGGAGGAACCACAATTGGAAATGCTGAGAGGAGACCGAGTGGAGACATCCGCTCATGCAGACACCTCTAGTGGGGGAAAATTTCAAGCCAAGTCAGAAGAGGAATCATATGTAGCCATACCTCCAAGTGTGAGGTGGGGCAATGTGAAGTCATAGTCTCAAGAAGGCTGAAATTGGGCAGGGTCCATTGAGAGGTTTTATCTCATGGATCATACCTTGCTACGGGAGCCCAAAGTACATAGTAGTGGGAGGAATCAGTAGGATTGATGCAATCAGAGATAAACATGACAGAGGCTAGAGCAGTCAGATACTGAAGAGTGCAGAGAAGGACTGACAACAGTGCAGAAAGGCAAAGTCAGCAGAAGCACAAAGTTTTCAGTCGAGAGAGGCAATAACAGTCAGAGACTTTAATGACAGATGCATCATACTGATTTAGGTTGGATATCTATATATATATATATATATATATATATTTTTGAGTTGTTGGAGCAACAACACTTGAGAGAAATGTTGCATGTAGAATATTCCAAAGGTTCAGGATCGGGATCGAGTTGAATTCCTTCCTTGTTGAGAGGGAGTGTTAAAAATAGCAACAAGAAATGCTAAAAATAACATTCAGTATATTCCAATTTTAGTTTGTACTTGAATTAGAATTGTGAATTAAAATTTGAATTTAGTCTCACTAGCTGCTTGGAAAATAATTAATTAATTCATCTTCAGTTAATTAGTTGGAGAAATTCAAGCTAGAAGTCCTTGTGAAGTCATGCAATAGTTATTCCTTTGATTGAGGAGATTATCCCTTAATTAAGGAGATAAGGATGAGTTATAATTGAGTTGTAATTAGTTAGCTCAATTAACTGAGTTAAGTCCAGTTAAATTATTTCCAAACACTTTGAGGAACTAATTGTGAGTTTAGTAAGTTAATGTATGCATGCATCAAACTAGTGTACTCCAGATAAGTGAAGATTCTCTCATAAACAACTCATGCATGTCTATTCAGAGAAAGACCTAGTTGAGATTAAAGACAGGGAAAGTGTACTATCAGTTGGAGGAATTTTCCTATAAAGGAAACTCATCCATGCAGAAGGAATAAGGTTCCTTGAGGATTGCGCAGTTTTACAGGGTGTAAGATCAGTGTGAGTGATCAGTGTTTCACTTGGTAACAAGAGGATCACCTAGAGAAACTGTACAAGGAAATAGGAGGCTTGGAGGGTTGAGGAGAAGGTTTGTGAGAAGCCTTGTTTTCCTGTGAGCATCCAGGAGGATTGTACTGAGAGCTGGCTAGCTGTGAGAGCTAAAGCTTTGTGTAATCTTGTTGTATTTCCATCTTGTATGATAATACAGATAGTGGGGTTTTTAGCTGAGGCTTTCTCCTAAGTATTCTTTTGTGTTTCATGTGTATTGATTCTTCTTTTTTGTTATATGTGTTCCACTTGATCTTGCTCAAATCTATTAAGCTTTCGCAAGTTTGATTGTAGAAGTAAATTAAGTATTTTTCTTTAGTTATATTTCATAATCCTGTTAATCTACAGTTAGAATTTCTACAAATATCATTTCCCTGTCTTCGTGAATTATGTTGCAGGAGGAGGGTCGATGCCTCTAAGGTCAAAAACTCTAGAAGGACCAAGTACAGGGCTTACACTATGGTGTGTTATCTATCAGGTAGTTAGAAAACATGTGATAGATAATTGTCACTTGCTGTAGAAATTTGTACAGACACCGCAAAAACTCTTTTGCAACTTCTGCAAATCAGTGGGTCATGATGAGCGTAACTGCCATAACTATGAGCTAATGATGGATATAACATCCGCATATCGAGTGCAGGTAGAAAATCAGCCTCTCGATCAAGGCGTTGGAGGAGCACGAGGATGATATCAGGGGCGTAGACGAGGCCAAGGCAGAGGAGGACCTGCGAGAGGTTGGGGACAAGTTATTTGCTACAATTGTGGAGGGCCAGGACATTATGCATGAGAATGTACGAACTTGATGCGCCTGTCGTGCCGATACTGTACTCAATTTGACCATGCGACAGAAGACTACCCTGTATTAATAGCTAAGATGCGCAAAAAGGGGACGCGACCTCAAAAACCTACTGAGAACCTGTAGATGATGAGGGCTAAACCCCGCGAAGAGGATCCTAACGTGAATATCGTGTTGTAGAATGGAATGACGATTGGCGAGGATAAGGGAAAGCAGCTTGAAGAAAGTGAATGGGTCTGCAAATCTCTAGCGAAGGAGGTTGGATTTTATTTAGAGCGCGTGAAAGAAACCTTCATGGAAGCGAAGAAAAGCTTTGCTAAGGCTTCAACCTTAGGAAGTCAGGATAAGCAGTCTGAAGAAAGGGACTCATCTAGGCTTACTACCTTTTTGGAGACCTGTATGAAGCTGCTACGCAATGGTAAGGTAGTGAAAGGATTACATGAATTGATCAATAAGTGCGCTGGTAAATAAAATTCTCTTGAGCGACTGCATGTGGTCAGGAAAATTAGTAAACACAAGGCAAGAACAGGACGTGAAATTAGTCTCACTGCGCAGATCATAGAGTATGAGATGGATCAAGTCATTCTGGATCTAGGGTCGGATGCGTATTTTTTATTTATTTATTTATTTATGTATTTTATTTATTTATTTTATTTTATTTTATTTATTTATTTATTTTATTTTTATTTTTATTTTTATTTTTATTTTTTATTTATTTATTTATATTTATTTATTTATTATTTTATTTTTTTCGAAACCAAACATGGGAGAGAATGGGGAGACCTACGCTGCAGTGGTCTCCTATTCAATTGAGGATGGCGAATCAGCAAAGGATTATCCCCATGGGAAGATTGCAGGGAGTGATAGTACATATTGAAGGTGCAAGCGCGTTGATTGATTTTGAAGTGATAGAGATTATGGATGACAAAAATCCCTACCCTGCGCTCCTTGGGATCGACTGGGCTATTGACATGAATGGGGTGGTCAATTTGAAGAAGCGGACAATGTCATTTGAGAGGAAAATCACTCCACGTAGTAGTACCTCTGGACCCTGCAGAAGGACCACGCTATACTGAACCGGTCTGTGATTATGAAAGTGACGATGATTTGGACCATATTTATAAGATAATGCACGAGATCAGGATTAGGTGAATCCGACAACTGATGTGTGTATTTCATGGGACTGCGAAACCTCCTGCACATCGGATTCAGATGAGGAATTGGAACAATGGCATAATCGATTACATAAAGTGTCTACGCTGTGATGTAACATGATGACTAAATTGTTGCGATGTGTATTATCGGAGGTGAGAAATCTGCCTTATTATGATGGTTTAATTGACGTAGATAAATTTTTGGATGAATTTGAAAGGGAAGTGCCAGAGAAGCATCGCTTCCAAGCCATGGATTTTGCACTGTGCGCTACGCCCACAAGATGGTGGGGTACACACAAAGGCAATTTTGATGATTGGCGCATGTACAAAAAGATGATGAGATTGCATGTTTGGTTGCCTGAGGGTTTGATTAATAGAAAAATATGATGGGAGGAATGATCTGTGCGATCATTTCACAAAATGGACTGACGTCTATGGGGCGGAGCCACAACCTCAGTGGGTCATTTTTCTGTCATACTTTGGACGTAATACTAATGAATTGGTACTTGGAAACAAAGCTTTGCCATGGCACTGAAGAGTGGAGCGTTTTGTGACAGGGATTCTTGATGGCATTCAACTTTGAGGATGGATTTGAATGTATTGACAAGGTGTTGTAGGAGGTCAAGGTAGCTATCTTCAGAATACTGCAAGATCCTTTGGATTTGATTCAACCAGATTGGACCACCCAACTACACCATGCGCTGGAGTGCTACAATGTGACCGCTAAAGAAGACGACGAAGAGCAGGAAGAGCACGACTCTGATAGAAGTGAGAAATCTCTATCAGCCCAGAAAGAGGAGGAAAAGCGTTCAGAACATGAAGGTGGAGATCAGGAAAGCACTCCCTTCCTGGTGAAGCAGTATAGGGAGTAGGAAAAGAAAGGACCGCGTAAAAAGACCAAAGCCTCTAAGTCATTGCCCAATCCAATCACCTTGACAGAAGGCGACTTGGATGACATTGGTGAAAAGGTAAGGGATACGACTTCAGAACTGCTGCAGTAGTTTGAGCAGCAACAGAAGCAGGCACTCAGTGCCTACGGATGGATCTGCGCAAGTTGCAGATCCAAACAACTAGACTGCGGGTAGGTACATGGCAGAGCAGTGTGGCATCAACTAGTTTGGCCCTGGGGACCACCCAAGCGGTAGAGTTGGTTCGATCCTTGGATCTCTAGGCTCGCATTGTCTAATGCTGCTCTAAGCGCGGAAGCAAACACTGACAAGGCCACTTTTAGTGGTTTGAGGAATTTTGGCCTCAACTTGGCTGTGCTCCCCAGTGAATTCCTTCACACATTGCAAGCAGGTGTGATTGTAGAGATCGGGGCCCGGGAGTAGCGCGCGCTGAGCATGATTAGCAAGAAGAAAATCAACAACGAACAAATATTCATTGAGAAGACAATAGTGCTAGAAGCATGGAAGAAGGTTCAGGAGAAGAATGAGCAAATCGTAGCCATGGTATTCAAAGCATGCAGAATCATTCTAGAACTACACATACCCTAAGAAGCGTCGGTGGAGGCCAAGATTAAGAAATTGGCTGCAAGTGTGCACGATGCAAGGAAAGAGATGACCAAGGTTCAAATTGAACTAAACATTAAAATCATAGAGCTTGAGTTGAAGTCATAGCCTTTAACTCCACTAGAGGTCAGAGAACAACACGAGGCAGCTGTCGAGGATGCAGTTGTAAGAGTAGATGCCGTGGTGGCAGATTGCACCACGATCTTTGAGCAGTCTATGGAGGTCATTACGACTTTGTAGGAAGATCCTAACTTGTAGAGGTTGCACACAGAGGCCCAGGAAATGCAGCAGCAATATGATGAAGCAAGGGAGACAACGCACACTCTAGCTATAATGCAAAGATTGGAAAAGTTGTAGGAGGCAAAACAACTTCTTGAACAGGTAGAAGCAGCGCAACGGAAAGAGGCAGTCCTCAAGGACAGATTGGGGCCTTGGCTGGACGACGCCTATGTGATCTCTAACACCACTGGGGAGAAGTTGACCAGCCTACAGAAAATGCAACAAAAGATCCAGGAAGATAGTGCAGGACCAATAACGGAGCAATTGGTGGAGCAGGTCAAGTAGGCAGCTACGCAGAGCACAACTGAAGTAGTAGTGGTGCAAGTGGAGTTGGGAGGTATTTGCAGTAAGATATTCATGCCAATAGAGTGACTTGAGGGCGAGTCACAATATTTGTGTTGGGGGCCTGTTGGGATAGGGTCCCCTGCAGTCAATTTTGGGGTAAAAGCCCACATTTTGGGGCAGAAAGCCCAAGTTTTTGTTATGTAAAGTGTAAAGTCTCCACAAGTTGTGGTTGTGGAGCATGTAGATGGTAAAGTGTCATAAAGGGTTTTACCCTTCGTTTATGTAAATTGTGTCAGCTTTTGTAGATCCACCCATGATCTGCAGACCATGTGATTGTATAAAAATTAGAGTCTTAGAGAGTCTAAGGCAGCTACGAAATGTGTTCGGATGAAGACGCGTGTAATGGGTCAATAGAAGTGATGGGCGAAGAGCCTTAGAGTAGAAGAGAGTCTTTGAAACTGGGTGCGCAGAGGCCTATAGTAGAGTTTGCAGCTGAGTGCACGGACCCCTACAGCTGAGTGCGTAGGGTAGTCTCGAGTCTATAAGAAGAACTGGAGTATCAATAAAGAGATTAGTCTGGAAATATCTGTGTTTTATCCATTTACTTATGTTATGAATGAATGTGATTATGTTATGATGAATAATGGGTGTATGATTTAATACTATATTGATGCGCGATTCTGCATATTTTACATTGTCATATGAACGCAAGTAATAATATTTGTTTACGTGAAGAAAATCTTAATGCATGTTAAAGTTATCGGATACTTAAGCCGATCTGGGTGAATACAGAAATAGGAGCAATTATAGAGGCGTGCAAGTTGCTAATTCACCCGTTTAGGGTCCGCGAAAGACAGTTGTAGAGTTTCATGAAGATCTAGACATTGATTAAGAGAAGTATATCGATAAGCCCTAAAATGCTTATTAATTTGCGTGAAGGCGGAGTTAGGGCATAAAATGACATTACACTAGTCTCTAGGTGTGGAAACTTGGTTCAGGCAGCCCCCCATACTTCTTCAGGTGAGGCTTCAGTCCACGCTCCATAGATTGATACCGAAAGGGCCAGTAGTGTAGGGATTTGTTTGGCTAAACTTAACTCTGAACTTGGGTCAGGACCCCCCCAAAGCCAACATTAAGTCAATAATTTGTTATTTATTTATATATTTATTTATTAAATGAATATTTCCTAATTTTTCTTTTAGTTCGAATCTTTATTTTATAGTTATACGTAAAAGATGTTAGCATATTCTCAACATATTCTCCCCTTGTCCTACATCAACCTAACTTATTGAGAAAGGAAGCCTTGGAAAAGGCCAACTATAACACTAGATATGCACATACAACAAAGACAAACAATGAAGAAAAAATAATTCACTAAATAAAAAGGCACCATGGCCCACTAGAAATATTCTAAAAAAAATCACTAAATAAAAAGGCATCATGGCCCACTAGAAATATTCTAAGAATCTATGCTTTTCTTAGCAAAAACAAAAGAGACTAGGAAAAATTTATGTGGATTACAAATTCTCATAATCATTGCGTACTCATAGGAATAATGAGCAAGCTTAATTGTAATTTTCTCGTTTTCCTAAAAAACATTTAAATTTTTTTAAAAAGTATAAAATAAATTATTTTAAGAAATTTTGCACTAAAATAATGATCCATATTATTTGTATTTTTATTCGTTAAGTCAAGAATTTGTTTTTTATTTATTTATTAAATTAATATTGTCTATTTTTTCTTTTAATCAAATCTTTGTTTTACCTTTATAAATAAATATTCTCCCCTTATCCTGCGACATCAACCTAAGTCACATGGTTGGTGTTCTTGTGCATATTTGAATTAGACCACCTCAATGTTAAATGGACATATTCAACACTTAAAATTTTGGAAATAAAATTTGATATTAATATGGACATGCTAATTTTCTTGAAAAATATCTCTCTATCTATCTATATATAGGTTGTTGCTAACTCTTTTATATATGATGCTAAGAACTATTGCAACTCTTTTTTATATATAATATAATATATAAATGTATTTTTTTAATTATATTTATGTATTAAAAACTAATTAAATTGCAATTATATATTATTATCTATATCTATATATATATCTATATCTATATATATATATATATATATATATATATATATATATATATATATATATATATATTATATATATATATATATATTATATATATATATAAACATTATATATGATTTTGTAACAGATTTTTGAGGGTTCAGGGGAGAAGAAGAATGGCTTCAACAATGGTAGTTGCTACAGCACTCGGCTGAAATGCCTCGACACCAAACCTGCAAGCCATGCCATCGTCGCTCTTTTCTTCTCCTGTGACCCGCCTCGTCATTGGATCCAGACTGCTGGCTTCATTCTATTGCCTCCTCGCCTCTGTTGGAGGTCAAGTCTAGGGCTGGATTGGGGGCTGTTTCCTACCTGTCTGTCTCTGAGAACGAACTTGCCTTCGCTGCCGTAGTGCAGGTTGGTGGCGCCAACAATGGCAGGGGCTGCCGAGGAGTTTCTTCCATGGCCAAGAAGAGTGTCGGGGTTTTGAGGGAATCCGATCTTAAGGGCAAGAAGGGTTCTGTACAGGCCGATTTGAAGGTCCCCCTCGATGAAAAACATAACATCACCGATGATCCGTGTATCAGGGCCGTCGTTACCACCATAAAGTACTTGATCGACAATAGAGCCAAGGTGATTCTTACAAGTCACTTTATGGAGCAGGTAAATTTCATGGGGATGTCGGATTTGGTTGATTCCTTGGGGATTTGAATTCACACCCTAGATCTGGTGCATAATGCCACAGACTGGGCTCCGATATGGTCAAACCCCCCTCAACTAGAAGTCTATGCAGTAGAATGTCCCCTGAAACGGTTAGATCTAAATCAATCTTTTCAGATCCGAGGGTTCCCACAGCTCGATGACAGGAAGGAACTGGCGAAGGTGCGCGACAAAGCAAGAATGGGTGCAAACTTGACTGGAAGCAGCCCTTCACTACAGAATGACACAACATTGAACACTGCAAGGCTAGAAGATCCATCAGATAGCCCAGATCCGGAGATGCAAGAACCAGACATAGCTTCGATATGCCTAGATATGTCAGATCTGGACACCTAGGCAACAGACCAAGCCCTTTCTCAGAAGGATCCACACCCTACCGAGGCAGATCTCACACAATTTTTTTATCAAAACGCTTGAAGGCAGGCATTTTTGCTGGAGGATTTGGAAGGGGAGCAGAATCTGGGATCTAAGGTATAAAATACAGAACCACCTTGGTATACCAACATATAGGCAAAATCTGATCTACACGGGTCACAATTTACATGATAACTACACCCTTCAAGATTACAACATAACCACAAACTCGACCATCATCATCAATCTTTGCTTGCGGGGTGGATGCTCTGGAACCAACTCAAAGAGCATAAGGTCTTTTAAGGATGCAATCAAAGGTAAGGAAAGAGCACAAACCAAACCAGCAACAATGCTTGAGCTTCCCAAGCCCTACATTGTAAAATAAAAAACTGCGAATCTTGCTTTCCATGGCAATGCTTGAGGTAAATGATTTGTACTTAGATCTCTATTCCAAATCAGTTATATGCAGATTTAATGGATTTTGGCCCAAATCTGATGTTCTACAGCAATGGATATATGACACATGGTCACCAAATTGAGAAATATACTTATGCCCCAAGGGGTTTTTTATAGCCATATTCAAATCCGAACAGGAAAGGGAACACATCCTCAACAAGGGACGATGGTTTTAGGGAAATGTAGGGCTCTTCATGACCCCTTGGTTTCCAGATTTCGATGCCAACACAATGGTGGTATCAAAGATGCCAGTTTGGGTCATGTTGCACAACCTTCCATTACACTTCTGGCATCACAACGTTTTCATTGCCATAGAGAACACTCTGGGAAAGTTCCTAAAGATTGATGGGGACAGACTTACAAGGGGAATATTTTACTTTTGCCAGAATATGTGTTGAAGTAGATCTTAGCCAGGGATTACCAGAAAGCATAACACTAAATTTCAATAATACACAGTGGACACAACCATTAGATTATGAAAATACAACGTTCTGATGCCGTGGATGTCTACAAACATGCCATCTCCAAAGTGCCTGTCCACAAGCAAAACAAATCCCCAAATGGAACAAGAAGCAACATAGAAAGCGAAAAGGATGGCAATATACAACCCCCTTGGATGAAGAAGCAAACACAACAATGACAACATAACATAAAGCAGAAATGGATGATCAAAAAGTCTAGAACAACACACTAAAGGAAGAGAAAGACCCCAGTGACCCTTTGCAACAACAAGAACCTCAACCAACAGGAATGGAAATATCTGGCAACAAGCGAACTCTTGGATCAAAAGGATCTGATTTTTACAAAGACTCTCCCATAAATACAAACGAAAATCAACTATCCACTATAACAGCCACCCATAACACTGGAGGTTGGCGAAAGGTGGAGAAAAAGAAAGAGGGAAAATAGTAGTATTTTATTTTTTATTTTTTGTTGGGTTTCTGTGAAAACAGAAACAGACCATACGCATATGCTTTTTAGCATTTACAAAATGTAATTTTGTCTTATGAATAAAATTACGACTTTTTCCATGGGAATATATAGATATATATATTTATATATATAGACAAAATTCGACTTTTCCCATGGATAAATATATTATATATTATATATATATATAATATATTATTATATTATATATTAATAAATATAAAATATATAATATAAATTATATTAATAATATAATTTATTTGATTTATATATTATGAAATATTATATTTCTTTATATTGTCTATAATATATATATTTATATAATTAATGTTATAAATTAATATATATATTATATATATTAGATTTCTATATAACCATATATTTCCCTATATATTAAATTTTATTTTTTTTATTATAAATAAGTAATTAATATATCAAAATTGTAAAGATATCCATAAACAAAAAAAAATGAGAAAAATATTATTAAGAGAAAAGTAGTGTTCTACTATGTAAATCAATAATCCAAATTAATTAATATGGGCCATTTTGTTAGTGTAGGAAGCTTAAGCGAGAAGGTTTTAGAAAAAATTACTAACCTCTTTGAAATTCATGTTACTTCATACTGAACTTTAAATGAAATTCAAATAGAATTTTAAAAATTATTTGTTTTTATGTTTTCTTTGTTTGTGTTCAATTTGAGATCATGAACTTCATGGAATAAATTTGCACGAAAACAAAATTATGTAAATTTCGAATTTACAGAGGAAAAATGTAAATTTCGAATTTAATCGATTTTATTCATCAAACACAATGACTTAGTTATATATGAATTATTATTAATTTTTTGGATAAATTTTTGTTTGAAATTTTATTAATATATATATATTATTATTTATTTTATTTTAATTGCTTTTAATTTTTTAATAATTGTTTAATTGTAATACTTTATTTTATGGATATTACAACATTCCTATCATATTAAGGACACATTTAAATATTTATAATCATTTATAATTATTACAACATATTTTTAATATTGAATTGTAAATATCGAGTTGTAAAGTATAATGGTTTTTTAAATAAACCTAAAATAAAAAATATAATTTCTACTGCTCCTCACTTTTAATTCAAAATTGCAATTTTTTTAAACCCGCTCCTTTAACAACGAGAAGAAAAAATTTAATAAAAAACATTTATAAAAAAAACCCAAACCATAAAACCAACAACGAACGAACACAGACAAAAACTTAAACTAAAAAGAATCATGCAATTTTATTTTTTCAAGTTAAATATAATATGAAAAATTGGAAAAAAATATGAATATGCAAAATTTTAAAAATAAAACGAGTTTAATTTGGGATTGATTTTAAAAATTTTCTAACATTATGTGGATCATAAGGTTATGATTTCAAATAAT
>APFE030307840.1:8766-24558 GCA_000404065.3 Pinus taeda | reverse complement strand
GCCCCTATACTACTAGTGTATGGGCCTAACATAGTTGTTAAGACTAAATTCAATTTTAATTCACAATTTAATTCAAGGACAAATTAATTTGGAATATTCTTGTTGCCATATTTCAACACTATCCCTACTTTACACAGCAATCTACATTTCTTATTTCTCAAAGCGAGGCAGGCATCCTGGCACCTAATCAATACTTTCTTCAAATTTTAAAGGGCATCTAAAAAATAATCGCCAAATACAAAGAAATCATCCATGTAAACCTCTACACCATCGAGATCAGCAAATGTAGCTAGAACTTCTGAATGAAAGGTAGTAGGGACATTGCATGATCCAAAGGGAAGCACCCAATAGGTGAATGTTCCCCATGGACATGTGAAAGTGGTATTTTCTAATGGCAGAAGTGTCCTCAGACACACAATTTTATTAATCAGAAAATAAATTACATAATAATTTTGCAAGAGTTTACACACACACACCAACATTCCTGCAATCAGGAGAATGAGCTACATATAAGCTTAATTTCCTAACCTAATCTAGTTATGGACTACTTATTAAATTAACAAGTGTCCATTTACAATAAATGCCATCCTAACCAATCTACTAACTCTACTCCTAAATTGGAGCCTAAGATAGGAAATTATTCTAGATGTCATATCTTTTACAACAATGTTCTATTTCTAAGTGTCTCCAATATTTAATTAAACATTCTAAATAAATAAATATTCTATATTAACTTTGTGAACTATGAATTTTGTATTTTGGATCATCTAACATTCCCCCTTATGATCCAAAGATACATTACAACAAATACCAAGTTCATCTTTGAACTTAGTAAATTTGATCCTGCCAAGTGGTTTTGTGAAAATATCAGAGACCTGATCTTCTGAAGGACAATAAACTGGCTTGATGACGCCCTTGGCAATGACCGATCTAATGTGATGATACTTGGTGTCCACATGTTTTGTTTTGGAATGAAAAACTAGATTCTTGGTAAGCTCTATGGCTGACTGGCTGTCGATGAATAATGATGTAGCTTCTACTGGAGGAATGCCCAAATCCTGCAAAACTCTCCGCAACCAAACAATTTCACATGTTGCTTCCCATGTTGATATGTATTCAGATTCGGTTGAAGAAGTGGCCACTATAGCTTGTTCCTTGCAACTCCAAGATACTGCAACTGACCCCATGTTCATTAAATCACTGGAGGTTGATGCTCGGTCATCAATACTGCCAACAAAATCGGCATCTGAAAATCCACCAAGTACAAAGTTTTTCGTCTTGCTGTAAAGAAGAACGAAATCTTTTGTTCCTTGGACATATCGTAGAACCCTTTTGGCTGCATTCCAGTGGTTGTCTCGTGGTTCCTGCATAAAATGTGAAAGAATACTAACTGCATAAGATAGATCTGATTGAGTCGTTGTCAGATAAATCAAGCTGCCAATCAACTGTCTATAAGTAGTGTTATCCACCTTTTCCCCCCTTCAAATTTTGAAAGTTTCAAGTTTTGTTCCATGGGGGTAAGAACGGGCTTGCAATCCTGCATTCCAAAGTGCTGAAGAATTTCTGCTGCATACTTACTATGAGAAATGAAAATATGATGTGGACGTTGGAAGATTTCAACTCCAAGATAGTAGTGACGTAGTCCCAAGTCTGTCATCTTAAAACCTGCATGTAACTCCTTTTTCACCTGTACAATATGATCATCATTGTTTCCAGTAATGATAAAATCATCTACATACATAACAAGAATCACCAGATTTTGACCTGTTGACGTACATACAAAGTATCATCAGATTCACTTCGTTGAAAGCCAACTTTCTGAAGGTATTCATCCATTTTGGCATACCAAGCTCGTGGAGCTTGTTTTAACCCATATAAAGCCTTAATCAGTTTACAGACTTTATGTTCTTGCCCTTCAATTTCAAAACTTGGCGGTTGTGTCATATATACATCTTCCTGTAAATCTTCATTGAGGAAAGCATTCTTTACATCCATCTGATGAACTTTCCATATTTTTTGTGCTACTAATGCGAGTGTTAAGCAGATGGTGTTCCATTTTGTTGTAGGAGCAAAAGTTTCCTCATAATAAATGCCTTCCTATTGTGCAAAACCTTTAGCCACAAGTCTAGCTTTGTACTTGTCAATTTCTCCATTTTTGTTGTACTTAATTATGTAAACCCATTTGCATCCGATGGGTTTAACATTTTGAGGACAATCAACAAGGTTCCAAGTATTGTTGTCTTGAACTGCCTTATATTCTTCAATCATAGCTTGTTGCCATTCTTTATATTTTACTGCCCCTTTGTTCGTGGAGGGTTCTGTAAAATCATTCATGATTAAGGAAAAATTTCCTTCATTCTTGGTGGACCTCCTTGTTCCTGTTTTATTTTTCTCATCGAGCCTTACATCTTTCAACAGTTGAACAACCCATTTTGGCGATTGATGTTCACTTGCTTGAGATTCTGAAAAGTCACCATCATTATAAAGAGGATTAATGTAAACCGAGGTACGTTGATAAGCTGCAGGTTCTGGGGGCGGAGAATCATTTTCATAAGAACTACTGCTACTAGGGGATTTTGATGAACTACCAAAAGACCCAGACTATGTTGGAGAAGTAGATGGACTAGATGAATCATCTTCAGAGGAAAGAAAATCAAGTTCATACCAATTTTGTGAATCTGGTTGACTTGGATTGTTTCCTTTCCTTTTATCTCCTTTTGTTTCCAATTTTTGAAGAAGATGTTCTATTTCTTCAGCACTCTTACTCTCTGTTTCATAAAAAATTACATCTTTGCTGACAATAAATTTCCCATTTGACAAAAGCCTGTACCCTTTCTTCTCTTTCGAATACCCAATCACTGTGCATTTCAAACTTCGTGAGTCTAGCTTAGTTCGTTTTTCTTTTGGAACTAAGGCATAACACATGGAACCAAAAACCCTAAGGTGTTTAACTTTAGGTGTGAAACCAAACCATGCTTCATAAGGTGTGATGCCATCCAAAGAAGCAGTGGGAGACCTGTTTCTTAAATAAACAACTGTATGGATTGCTTTTTCCCAATAAATAGGACTTAACTTTTTAAAAGTTAACATAGATCTCGCCATTCCTAACAAAGTGCGATTCATTCTTTCTACCACTCCATTTTACTATGAAGTATAGACATTTGTAAGATGTCACTTGATCCCATTGTCTCTGCAATAACTATGAAATACATTTGAAGTGAATTCTCCTCCATTGTCAGTTCTAAGAGTGCCAATCTTTTCCTTGACTTCATTCTCAACAAGTTGATGAAAAATTTTGAACTTTTCAAATGCCTCTAACTTATGATTCAAGAAGTAAACCCGTGTCATTCTGCTGAAATCATCAATAAAGAGTAAGAAATATTTGCAACCTCCTAGAGAAGCTCGCAAGGGTCCACAAAAGTCACTGTGTACTAATTGCAAACGCCTGTTTGCTCGCCATGAGCTTGTCGGAAAAGGTTCTCGACTTTGTTTTCCATAAATGCAAGCTTCACATCTTGCATTTTCTTTCTTAAAGGTAGGAAGTCCCTTAATCATTCCTTGTTTTTGCAGTTGAGAGAGTCTGTCAAAGTTTAGATGTCCATATCTCACATGCCATGATCTGATAGGTGAAATGTTTGTGCTTGCTGCTCCTGGAAAGTCAGAATTCCTTGGAATAAATATTCCTTTCATCCTTAACAGTTTTCCATCTTCGTATCCTGTCATCACTATTTTCATGTGTTGTTTGGTTGAATTAATTTTAACTAGGCCATCCTCCAAAAGCACCTAATGTCCAACTCGTCGGATCGAGACTAAAGACAACAAATTCTTTTTAAAGGTGGGTACATACCATACATTTGAAATCAATCTTTCCCCAATGTCAAGAAGATAAACTTTAACAACACCTTTTCCATAAGAAGTATGTTTTGTATTATCAGCGAGAAAGATTGAACTAAGGTGGCATGGTTGGAAGTTCCAAAAGAAGTCTTGTTGAAAAGTCATGTGTTGAGTTGCTCTTGTATCTAAAATCCATGCATCTGCATAATCACTTTGAAAAAAGGTGGAAACTAATGCTGTTGATTTTGATCTTTGACTTGATGTAAAGACATATTTTGAACCATCATTATCTTGATTAGTGGCAAATTGAGGTGTGTTTTGATGGAAATTTCAAATTTTATCAATGGAAGTTCTCCATTCTTTTGCAAAATGGCCCACTTTGTTACATCTTCTGCAGACAATTTCTGATCTTTGGGCGCAAGTACCCACTAAATCCGTTCAGAATAGAGAATTACTTCTTTCTCACTAGGGAATTCAGTACCTGATTGATGAAAGAGAGTGGGAATTAATCTTTGAGAGTGACCTTATTTAATTCTCAATAATAAACACAAATTTTCCATCTCCCATCTTTCTTTGGGACAACTACCAATGGGGAGACCTGTCGTCTATTAGAAATCAGGTAAATAAAGTCGACATCCAGGAGCTTTTGAAGCTCTTCATTTATAATTTCCCAGAGCACATGGTTCATTTGGCATTGAGGTTGTTGGACAGACTGAGCTCCTTCCTAAATATAGATATGGTGAGTATAAGTATTTGGAGTAATACCCTTCATGTCCTCATAGCTTGAGGAAAACACACTTAAATGATCTTACAACATGTTTATCAGCTACTCTAGTTGAGATGGTTCAAGTTCAGGATCAATGTGAAAATATTTTCCTGGACTTGCCTTGATAACTGCAACATCAATCTCATGAGTTTCTGTGGTGGCTACAAATTCTATAGAGGTGATAAGGTTTGCAGGTCGCAATTATATTAAAAATTTGAACTAAAAATGTGACGAAACATTTTATAATTATGTATAGTGTCCAAGTTGACAAGAAAGTCACAAGTCTGACTCTCCTTAGCACTCTCCATAAACTGATGTACCTGATCTATAACAGAGAGTGACTAAGTTTCCTCGTCACTACTACTATCATCTAAACATAGAGTATCATGGAGCTCATGTATGGATCTAGCAGGTGGGTATAGGGTGACCTTCTTCCTTAAGTTACCATGTGAAATAAACATATTGTCATAGAAACAACAATATAAGCATCAATCATGGCTAGCCATGGTCGTCCTAAAATAAAAGGATGTCCCCTGATAGGATTTTTAGGTTGAAGGAAAATGAAGTCCACAAGTTACTCCCATGAATTAATCGATATGATCACATCATCCGATACACCCTCCGACTTGATTTTAGATCGATCAACAAGTTGAAGGATGGTGGGAGTAGGATGAATGTGAGTTAGCCCAAGCTTCTCCATGGTTTTTCAGGTCATCACATAATGGCCGCTCTAAGGTCAATTAAGAAATTAGGGACAAGGATGCTACCTATCTGCACAAAGATGATTGGGTTTCCAGGTTCGGTATATTTATCAAAATAAGTATGCCATGTCATCAACTCAGCCGCCTTGCCAACAAATTGGATAATGTGGGGCTCAGCTCTTTTCCTTCCTAGATTCTTGAGATAGAGTTCCTAAATGGTTTTAGAATATATAGGAAATCTCTTTCAAAGCCTGCAAAAGAGGAATTTGTATGCAAATGTTCCTCAACTCCCAAGCAAGGTCGAACTTAGGGATACGATCAACTTTCTCCAAAGCCAACCTCTAGAGATAGGGAGGGTAGTTTTAAGAAGAAGGTAAAGGTTCTAAATGTGAAATGGTAGGTTGTGATGAAGTATCATTATGTAAATGATTAGGAGTCTCATCCTCATGTATTTCCTCAATGATTATTGTCAGTTGTTTGTTTTTTTCTATCACCCTTTCTTATCTCAGTTGTAGGTCATGGACCTCAACTAGTGTGATTTGATAAGTAGGGATAGGGTGTGGTTCACTAGGAAGAATTTGTTGTACCACCTTATTGTTTGGGTTGGGCATTGGTTGCGTTAGTAATTGAGGTGGCCTAAATGATGGAGGCAATGGTAATTAGGGTGGCATGGGCTACGTCTGCTAAGGTAGAGAAGCTACTAATGAAGGTTGTGTTGGTGGATAAGATGTATATGACGCAAGGTAAGACTAATGAGATAGCCCGGTTGCCATGGTGGAGAACAATTCAAATTTTGATAAGTGTGTTTTGGTGGACCATGAAATCCAGGAAAATAAGGGCAAACACATACTTCAAGGATGAAAAATACAAAAAAAATCCTCCTTTATAACATGTGTTATATAGTTAATATTGCCTCACCTATTTGAAATTAACTTTATTAAATAAGAAGTATTGAATTCAATTTGTTTTTAATTATCTTTTGAAAATGTTCATGTAACTTCAACTTATCTTGTAACTTTATTGTAAGGTACTATTGTAGCAACTACAACCACCCTCCAAAATTTTGCCTTTGCTTTGTTTTGGAGCCTCCCTCCTCGAAATCATAACAGCTATCCTACATTGATCAAGTACTTGTGTTTATTTTATTTCATCTTCCGCTTAACATCTTGTGTTTACACACTTGTCCCGCTGGTCAACCACAAGCTAACCTAGCACTTGGTTCACATCCAGTCAATGACCTGTCGAGAAAAACTGCGCAAACTTGGAGGGAAGTCTGTCTTCCCCTCAAGAATTGTGTAGAGAGTCATAGCAGCTGCCCTGCACTCAAAAATTACGCAAAGCAGGCCATCCATCCTTGCTTCGGAAAAAATTGCAAAGCAGACCAGTCGGAACTGCTCTACAGAAATGCGCAGAGCAGGCCAGCTGCACTGCTCTTCAGAAATGCATAGCAGGTTAGGCCAGCTGCACTACTCTCCAAAAATGTAGAGCATGCCAGGCTGGCTGCACTTCTCTCCAGACATGTGCAAAACTGGCTAGCAGCACTGCTCCGGAAAAATGTGCAGAACCGGCCAACAACATTGTTTTGGAAAATTGTGTAGAGCTGGCCAGCCATCCAGGGCCACCTACCCAGAAACTGGTCCGAATTTAAACATGAATGAAACAAATTACAGAGACAACCATAAATACAGAGATGCAACAAAAATAATACTTCATTTCATTAATGTAAAATACTGAAATATGCTTACAGACAGAAGTGGAAATAAACTGAGAGAACTGCTTGAGAAGAAAGACTTTATGACGACTGATAAAACATAAGTAAGATGCAAAAAAGTAATGCAAACAACAAAAACACAGTGATACTAGACAAAAAAGTTTATTACAGAGTTTGTCCCTGATGGATTACGTCTCCGAGTCCGCTTTCAAGATGGGCGACCGCTTTATTAGGATTGAAACAAAAGAGGTCTATTACACAGAGATTTGACCAAATTGAATGTGCATGCAAGAACTTCTGGTCACTGCCAAAGGATAGTTCTTTGAACCAGATTTCCAATGCCTGTCACGGTTCCCAATTCCGACCCTAGATGCTCCTGTTACACTGAAAACAAAAACGACTATGACCTCTAGAATCTGCATACAAAAACCAAAATCACTCCCCTCCTTCAATGAGTAAAAACACAACCTTTTATAACCCCTGTAGATTCATTCTAACCTTTGCCGCCCATATTTAGAATGCATGAGCTTATGTGTAGGGTTAAATTAGGGTCTTAGTTGAATAATTTATGTCACATTGTGACATTAGGCACCTTAGTTGTATTAAATATCCAAAACCTAATACAA
Source organism: Pinus taeda (assembly GCA_000404065.3). Taxonomy (NCBI): domain Eukaryota; kingdom Viridiplantae; phylum Streptophyta; class Pinopsida; order Pinales; family Pinaceae; genus Pinus; species Pinus taeda. Next base: position 16,920 of record APFE030307840.1, on the reverse strand, counting down.
AAACCCAAATTTGACCATATTCTAAACAGAAAATTGTTGGCGGCTAATAAACGACGCGGAGGTGCCAAAAGCTCATGTGAGCAAGTGACTGAGCTCGCGGTTTGGATGCTGACGGTTCCGCTGGTTGTTGGCCATGGCGGTTGATGGTTGGCTAACCCGACGCTCACATGTTGCAGTTTCCGTTCTGACTGCAATTGCCACCAAATAGAGGGAATATCCTTTGACTGTCCGATCATTGAAAATGTGTTCAGATGCTAAGTTATCTCCCGATGCGGTTATGATTCCCCGCGCGATTTCCAATGTCGGCGTTTAACTTAACCTTCGCTCACATGACCACTACTGCTCGCGGTTTTCTCCCGTGCGGTCAAGGCTGCAACTTACGGCTGATATGGTAGTTTTGTAATGTTTTTATTGTATTTACAATATGCCGAGGGTTTTAAAACATAATTTTGTTAGGTTTTATGTCATAATAACATGTCTGATAGGGTTTAGGACTAGGTAATGATGTAGACATAGGTTAGGGTTTAGGTTAAAAGGTTTAAGACTTAGGTTTTTATGTCATAGTTTGATACAATGTTGATACATGGGTTTTAATGTTTTTAATGCATTATGAATGTTTGCATTAGATTCTAGGTTTAGGGTTTTACATTAGGACTTTACATAACATAGAGAAAAACCCCTTTGCCCCCAAATGTCACAAAGCGATATTTGTCTCATGACGACAACCAAACCTTGTAAATGGACGACAAAACCCACGTCGATGATTAACCCTGGCAGAACTGTCGATGGACACTTATTGACAACCAGATACAAGCCCATTACCATGAAAAACATTAACATCACTTGAATCAACCTGAACCATAATCAACACTGTCAAAACTGAACGACACCAAACACTGATGATGAACCTATGCAACTGATCTAACAAGATCCTCCTGGATCAGCTATGAAAATCTTATCACAAGGAGGTTTTGTTGTGCTATTTAACAGCCCCCCATTTGTTAATAGTAGTAGTCAATATTACATTAATAAATGGGGACCCTTTAAAAAAATCCTTCCAAAATAAAGTTTAGCATTTAGGCATCTTCCTTATTAAATTTTGGAATAAAACAAGATATCAATCAAACACCTTTTCAAAAAACTAGTAAATGTCTGCCTTTCTTGCATGTCGCATTATCAAGCGTAATTGAAAGCCTTGCTAAGCCACCAAAACTAGCGAAAAGCAATCAAAATAGGACTCTGCGCTAAACACTTCGAAACTATTATGTTCTTATATAAACTAAGTCCTGAGGCATTTCTTATTAAAACTAAGGCTCGCGTCGCATATCGCTATTTATAGAAGGCGCACCTTAATGAGTTACCTTAAAACATTCTAGATGCAGAATTGTGATGACAACGTTTCCCTTATCACATCGCATTTCAGATATTAAAAAGAACACCAAAACTTACCATTCAACGAGATTGTGAAACGCGATTGAGACCCAGACCCGATCTCAAGATACGTTACAAATGAGTATTTAGGTCGACTGCTTAATAAAAAGAGCTTTACACACAAAAAACCCTAACAAATAAGCTATGTTTTGGAAATGATAGTAAGCAGCGCGCATTTCACATCTAACAGAAATTAAAGAAACAATAAGGAAAGCGTACAAGCATAATGTGATAATGCGATATGCGATATTGCATCGCAGTCGCAAAATCAACATTTTCGCAATTTAAAGGCTCACCACCCTAAAAGATTTCTTCCCGAATTATGATGCAGACATTAATGAGCAATAAAGCTAAGAGATAACGAACGTTTAAGTGAACATTTAGTAAATGTTAATTGCATTTATGTGTGAAAAGTCATTAAACGTGATAGGTATCTTGTCACTTGCATTCAAATAAAACTCCTTTCTTATCAGCTTTTCAAGTTATCTTTATTATTCCATCTTATGTTCGTTCTTATCTCTGTATATCCGATAAGAGTTGTTTTTCTCCATTTTCAAGAAAAATCCACAAAAGGAGTCTTTGGGAGCAATGGCAAAGAAGGGCAAGGCAATTATGTTTGAGAAATCAGAAATGACTCCTTTATTCAGGGATACTACGTGCAACAAATAAGGAGGAACCTCTATGTGGGAAACCATGTATGATTTATTAGAAGAAGAGGAACCAAGACCTCTGGAAACAAAGGCCACAACTGACGGTCATGTTTCCTCAGATGCCTCCATTTTTTAGACGACATGCTCATTTCTGCATTGCATAGCCTCGCGACCAAAGATAATCCCTTATACATATATGGTCAAGTGGGTAATTGATCAGGTCAATATCTCAGACAGAGAATTTAAGAATATTAGCCAAGAGGTTATGGGATTTTTTTTTCGCTAGACAACCTATGACTTATGTACAACCTACCAGAGCCACAAATGCTCTACAACAAACAGTTCCTCAAGAAGTCTACCAAAAAGAATGAGGACCCAATAGATGTCACGTGGATCTGGTTGAAAAATGAGGGCAAGATCAGAAAGGAAAAGAAGGGTATGTACTCTACTGCATCTATTTCTCCCCCTCATAGTTTTGCAGCAACCATGCTATGTAGGATGTTTGGGAAGCCCGATAACACTAAATTTTCCCGAGAATGGCTGCCATTAATAGATACAATCGTAAGCGCAACCATAATGAATTGGGCCCAAATTTTGTTTGATAATTTAGCAAAGGCGATAATGGATTATAGGCGTAAAAGGAGTATCTCTTCAAGGGTTTACCCTCCATTTTTTATGAGTGCCTATGTGATGGATACAATCTGTTTTGGTTCAAAATTTCCCATCATGGGATGGAAGTGGACTACGAAGGATCCACTTCCCATTCATATATATCATAAGGACATGTGGGAGTCTTAGTTTCACCCCCATTTTTACAAAATTTGTCATGGAGTCATGCTGCCTATCCATAAAAGGTTTACAACCGAAATGCCCCTAGGTTTTCTAAGGAAGTCGAAGTAGATATCCTCCCAATGGCCAGATGGTTTGGTGAGGAAACATTCACATATATCAAAGTATCTAGGAGCATTGCCTCACTGCATGTCCTCCCATACTATGTCCTCGACAAATTGATGGCTAGAGAGATAGCCTACCAAACAACGAGCGAGGGTGGGTTGAGCAAAGGATTGAAGAAGCAGGAAAAGGCCATTTGGCCTACATTTCTGATGTAGTGTGGAGCATTTTCACTACACGATTTTGGGCATGAATGCAAAGAAGCGGAGATCATGAAATCTCTAAAATTACCTAAATTCCCAGGAAGGAAGTATGACCCAAATGGCACTGCCAGAGACTTCACTACCCTGGTGAAAGTGAAGGCATCCACTCATGAGGAAGATGCATTTGATGATGTCTTCCTACAAAAAGAAACATTCATAGATGTGAAGCACATGGCATCACTACTTTTTGGCCCAGAAGATCTTGAAGCCTTTCATGAATACATAGAAAGGAGATTGTTAAAGTTCCCATTGGACCAGTTACAGATTGAGCCAATAAGGGAGCCAACTCCCAGCGTAAGCCTAGAAGAGAGCTCTAGAAAAAGTTCTAAAGATGATTCCGAAACAGAGTCCCAAGAGAAGTCTACTAGGGAGTCAAAGCACTCAGAGCAACAGTCACATAATGGGGGGAGTAAAGGTAAGGAGTCAGAAAAGGATATAGTCATATCTACAGAAAAAGCAGCTGAGAAAACCTTAGCTAAAAACAGGCTAAAATTCACTCCACCTCCGTCTAGTCAAAAAAACCCCTGGTGATTGATTTAGAGAAAGAATGGGAGAATTTTAATAAAAAGCTCCATTCAGAAAGACAAGCACTTGAGCTAAAGACTCCACAAAACAAAGCAACTTAAGAAATTAAAATAGAGAAAACTGTAAGTACTCAAGAGGTAGAGCACATTCCTGCCACTCCTATCTCTGAAATTGTTTTGAGAATTGAGGATATTCCTCCTTTAGGCGTGTTATATAGCCCAACCCACAAAGATGTCATCAAAAGGCAAAGAAAGAAGAGGAAGTTGGATGCTACAGTTGCTACTACTCTCGATAATGAATTAAGGGATATTGTCTGGAAAGATTCACCCATCGACCCATCTGAGAACCTTATTAGACTGTCGTAGTTTGTAGGAGCCTATGCTACAACAACTATTGATAAAGAAACAGAGGTATAAATGTTGCTTAGAGAAAAGGAAAATAAAATTCTGCTATTGGAACAACAATTAGAGCAAGAAAAATCTAACCAACAAGTGGAATTGCAAATAGCCAAGCTCCAGCAAGCATTCGAGTATATGCAAATAAAACATCAAGCCAACTTTGCAGAAAAGGAAGTGCATATACAAGCAATAGCAGTTAAGTATAAGGATAATCCGAAAATTGATCAGTTTATAATTGAAGCGCTTAGCCTTAACTCCTAGCTAATGCACCAAAAAGAACTTCTATGCCAGAAGGTGTCGTAGTTGAGTTCTTATTACGAGACTAGTGACAAGTTAAGGAGTCAAGTTGTTGACATGAGACTTGAATATGATGAAGTCTTGAAAAGAGTTTTCGACTTCATCACCTGGCATAATTCAGAGGATTGGAGGAAGGCCGATTTTCCTAAATTGGAGGAGTCACATAAAGAAATTCTATTTATAGACTGGGATTCTCAGCTTAGACAAGAAGAAAAGGAAACAACGGTCGCATCAGCAACAACAAACAATGTTATTGAAAACATAAATGAGAATTTACACAACATGAACCTGGTGGCAGAGCTTGTACTAGGTTTTCTTCCTAATTTCAAACAACTCCAACAACAATGGAGGTAGGAATAGAGGAAAGAGAGGAAGCAAATAGACAAATGACCATGTTAAACTAGGAAGCGTACTGACAATATTTAGTTAAACCTCATAACCAGTGGATGACCCTGCGATGCCTAACCACTTCCATGCAGAATATGGTGCCAGCACTGACTGATGTCGTGTTCACTGGGTAGTTGAAATTTGCAATCAGCCAACCAACATAGATCAAACTAATGACTGACATCTGCGATCTCAAAGATCAAACGCAAAGGAGTTAGTCACCATGTTTTATTTCTATTTTAGTTTTGTTTCGTGTAATTTGAAGAAGGTCGTTCAAACCTCCTCAACTGTTTTTGTAATAATCTATTCTTAGGATTTATAATTTAGTATTTAAGCCCCTCTCATGCATTTAGAGAGGGTCCTTGAAATTTTATGAGAAAAAATCTTCAAAACTTGCACTTCTGTCCCTTTGAGGAAGTTCTGGTGAAATGAATGGAACATGATTTATTCTCATTTTATCTGGCATATTCTACTGAAATTGCACTTTTGTATTCCTAGATGGTGTTGGATTGATTGGAAGTAGGTTGATATTGTTGAAACACATGAGCATAAATTATTACAAATGGTACTTTTAAATTGTGATTTTGTTTTATTTATGTATTAAGCAATAATTTTTCTTCAAATTGTTTATGTATGAAAGTTTAAATCTTGGTTAGCATTATTACACTTTTGTATGGTGATGGCCTAAATTTTATGCTGAATATATGAATAATTTCTTATGCGATATATTTTTCACAATCTTTTCGGCTAACTATTTATCCGAAACGATTATCGTTAAAATGATTTCACTTCTTATTGCAGTTGAATGATCTTTATTACCAATTGCTCTAGGACATTATTGTAGATCACATATTTCAATTTTATTCCCAGGTATAGTCATAGCTAGATAGTGTTTAAATTAGGATATATGCATGTGATTATTATTTTAGATTAGATTACTTTTAGCTCAAACATTCCTCTGAACTATCATATATCACCCCATCAGCGCTATCATAATTTATATTGAGAAATTGGTCCCATTATCCCCAGTCAGAGCCACTACACCAAACGGAAAAGGAACTGCCAACCAAGCTTTGTACCAGGTGGTTTTCCCCCATGTTGTAAGCAATGATTTTTGAAACTTCAACATTTCGGTGGTAGAAGGAGGGCGTGACTATGAATGGCAAGTAAATCCAAATTAACAGGCCATTCTAAGAGTAGAACGCCCTCACCATCACCTCCAACTACAAAGCCCACTGTTGAAATCCCAAAGAAGCCAGATCATTCTTCTTCTACTAAAGCCCATGAAGTCAAATATTTGATTCATAAATTATAGGGGATTTCGATATCACAAGAGGAATCTGAGTTATCCCAAGATAGTGTTACCTCTCAGTTTACCCCATCTCAACGGTTAACTAGAGCACAGAGTGAAAAGTTTGGAATCCCACCATTATAATTCCCTCTACCAAGTTGTAAGAAAGCTAAGAAGACACTATCTGAATCTCACAGCGAGATTCTTTCATCAACATAGCCATCATCTTCATTCATTCCATCCATATCATCACAAGACCAATCATCCACCTCACAACTCTAGATCGTGATTCATACAGGTACTGCAACTCCATCTTCCTCTACCCAATCACCTTCAACCACTACGACATCTTCCTCTTCTCGAATACCAACAATGGCTCAAAATCCTCAAAGGCCATGGACAAATCCGAGAGCTGTTAGGAAGGTTGCACCTTTACATCTATTACCAGCCCATTGTTGGGCGCAAATAAGGTGTCTTTTAGAACTCTTAAATGCCTCACATTAATTATCAACCTCAGTAAGTCTTTTTGTTTCAAGAGTGTACAAAATATGTGCAAGTGATGTAAATCATTATATCTATAGAGAGTAATGCTTTAAAATAACTTATTGATTTCAATACAAGAGTAAACGGATCAAATCATAACTATCAAACTTATAACTTCAAGGAAATTAACTTATTCAAACATCAAAACTCAATCTTAATCAAAACCAAAATTCAATCTTAATCAAAAGTTATTACTGCAATTACATCAACAAAGTGCGCCGTAGCGATAACATAGCTCTTTTAGCTAAATCTAGACTTATGCATAAAAGTAATACACCTGATATAATCAATAAAAATCTAGCTTTCAATTAACAAGAAATGATTCTTATTTAACAATCAAATCAATCCATGACATAAATAAAAGAAGCCAATCAATAGAAATAAGAATTAATCCAGTGAATACAAAAACTCAACACTAGTGAAAGTAAATCAATCGTAAAGCTACAAAACAGAGTAATTAAACTTTGAAGTAAAAGAAAGGTAAACTATAAAATAGGGAACAATAGTGAAATCCACTAGTGACCGGGCCTAAGCCACCAATGATTACTGCTTGATTACTTCACAATATCACGAACGAACAACAATGCGAATTATATATTATTCATCAAATCTAAATGTCATTACAACACGATGTCCTTCAGAATAACGGTCTGTGTATTAAAATTACAACTAAAGTAAAAAGACAAAAAGTTAAGTCCCTCTTCTCTTCATTTTCAAAACCTTATTACATCATGGCACAAATGCATAAAAAGGAGGAAAAAGATAGTGTAATCAAGAGTAAATTTATACCTGTTGCACGGCCCAACATACTCCCTTGCTTACCTTGTTTCATGTCCTCGTGAACATAAATAGTTATTACGTAATGCAGTTAAAGAGTAAGCAAGAAATACTTTTTCTTTATCCGACCTAAAATCGTGCTTTTGTATTAAATCTGTAAAGGTTATCCCTTCATGACCTTCAGGCAAATCACAATCAGAATGGTATCCTTCAGGTTGGTACCAAATAATAGGACTCCTAAATCGACATCCTAGCCAATATGGTCCTTCCCTCAAGATAATATTGTCGTAAGTGACAAAACGACCTGTGGTAGCTTTAAATTTCCTATAGACGAACGGTTCTCTATTCCTAACACTATTTGTAGAGGTTGACCATCTCTGTTTGGATACAAGAAAGGATCTTTCCTGAATGGATAAGAAATATGCCCTTCCCATTTGCACAATTTCTTTATGCATGGGCCCCAGAATTTTAGTTACACCCTCTGTTGAAAATAATACTGAGAGGGGGGGTGAATCAATATTATCAAACTCTTTTCAATTTATACAAATATTTGCAGATGAAACTTGTGTATACCTCCCAAACTTGTAATATATTAATCTGTGTGTTAGAACCATATAACAAGAACAAAAATAGAGCAACAGTCACACCAAAGAACACAAGATATAAGGTGGAAACCCAATGTGGGTGAAAACCACCTGCTG
>APFE030307836.1:44054-78538 GCA_000404065.3 Pinus taeda | reverse complement strand
AATATTTTATTATATAATTTACCAAATTTAACTAATTTTAGAATAATAATAATTAATAAATATAGCAAGGATTTTATTGGTTTGACTTGGGTCAGTAGGTCAAATTAGCCGTTGGAAATATAGCCGCTGGAGTCTCTGCACACACTATTTAACAAGCTAAGCTGGATTGGATCTTCAACTTGTCCTGATGATGAACCACACTGGTTGGTTCGAAATGCGTCGACAAATTATTTTCTATGTGATTTCGCCGAAAACTCTCTAAACAATGTTATGGATCACAAAAGTATAAATTCATTAACACCCTATGATGTTGAAGCTCCCTCTGCTGCTCCATCCACATCTGTCTCTACCCACTCAACTAGTGTTGCTACTCCTTGTCAGGGCTCCTGTAGAAAGGTCTAACCAAAGAGGTTGGGTACCTCAAGGATCCTGCCCTTATTTCAGCCTTCTTGGGACTATCACTTCACATCGCCCCACCTCCCACCTAGAGGTATGGCTGCATGTGATTCCTCTACCCATTTGGCTCAAAATTTCCCCCTACTAGAGGTCTCTCCATGAGTGGATGCCTCCACTCAGTCTCCTCTCGGCTTCTCCAATTGTGGCTGCTCCACAACCTCCTGAAGTTGCTTCAACAATTGTGGCTCCTCCACAATTGTCTGAGACTTCTTTCGGTGCTGCATTTTGAGAGGTAATGTACTCTCCCTCTCAACCACCAAGTCTCAAACATTTGCCTTATTCCTCAAGGATTTGCATGCATCTTGAACCTCAAGAACATACAGGTTCTTGACTCATGAAGCAATCTGCTTCCCCTGTCTTGTGGTGATGTGTCTAAGGAAAACCCTTCCCTTACTGAAACATCGTAGCCTTTGTCCTCCAACTTCGCGATCGATACCATGTTCTTCTTTAGTCCAGGCACATACTTCACATATGTCAAGGTAATGAGAGCTCCATGCTCCCTCTGATGAGAAATCGTGCCTACTCTTGAAACACTATACTTTTCATCATTACCCATCTCTATGTGCATCTGGAGGTCTTTCTCCTCCAAGGTACTGAACAAACTCTTATCGTTGGTCATGTGGAATGAGATTCCATTGTCAAGAAACCAACCACAACCCATCATTGATGAACACATGCATGTGATGAGGGTAAAATCCAATTCGAACTGAGAGGCTAGGGCCTCACCTTCAGATTCTTCCGAGGATCCCTTCTTGGATTTCATCAATGGACAATTAATTGCATAATGGCCCACCTCATGACAATTAAAGCATCTCACTTTAGATTTTTCAATATTCTTCCCACCATGGGAAGAACTCGATTTGGAATGAGAATACTTCTCCTTCCCTTTCCTTTCCTTACTAGCTAAGGCTATATTTTCTTCATCCTCCTTGGATGAAGAACCATCTCTGGTGCTCCTCATGATCTCCTCTTGCATCAGATCTGACCACAGTCATTCCTAATCTGGCAGCTTCTCTCTTCCATTCACTAATTCCTAGTAGCTATGCCAGCTCTTAGGAAGACCGAGGAGAGCAAGACTCACCATGTCATCATCGGCTGTTGCGATTCCTACACTTCCAAGCTCATCTCTACAAGTGGTGAGCTTGTTCATATATCTAGAGATCGTGTCGCCCTTTTCACACTTAATTTTCCGAAGCTTGTCCTTTAGTGCCAACTTCCTCTAGTCACTGCTATTCTTATATAGATCCTTCAATGTCTTCCATGTTGAAAACGGAGTCTCCTTCCCATGGAGACTCGAGACAATATGGTCTCGAACTCCCTCCAGAAGAATCCTCCTCGCTCTCGCCACACATTTCTTCCATTCCACCAATTCTTGAGCATTAGATGCTGCTAGATTGGGGACTTCTTGATCAATGACGTCCTTCAAACCATTGTCCTCTAATTATGTTTCCATGCGATCATTCCATGCTATGAAATTCAAGCTGCCATCTAGGGCATACTCGAGTCTCAATCCATTGAATGCCATTGGTCAACTTTGAGATGTGATAAGAAATTGATTTTGTACCTACAATCAAGAACTTCAAAACTTTGAACTTCTCCCTTATTTGTATACTTTTCTTTGCTTTGATCACCTTTGCTCTGATACCATGTAGAAATTTCTCTATAGATCAGCTAGCTCTGATACCATGTAGGAATTCTCACTGTAGATTAAACTGATTATGCAATGTACTAAAGCAAAATACTTAATCTACTTCTACAATCAAACTTGCGGAAGCTTAATTGATTTTGAGCAAGATCAACCAAAACACATATTAGACAGAAGAATATATCACACATGAAACATAGAAGAATTCTTTGGGGAAAGCCTCAGCTAAAAACCCCACTATCTGTATTAACATACAAGTGGAAATATCTCAGGATTACACAAAGCTTTAGCTCTCAAGCTATCCAACTCTCAGTACAATCCTTCGCTGCTGCTCATAGACATAATAGACAACACATATGCCTTCCTTCAGTCCTCCAAGCCTCCTATTTCCTTGCGCATTTTCTCCTGGGTCCTCCAACTGCCACCTGTGTGATTCTCACCTCACACACTACTCTAACCTCTATAATAACTGTGCAATCCTGAAGGAATCAATTCCTTCTACATGAAAGAGATTTTCTTATAGGAAAATTCTTCCAATTGATAGTACACTGTCCCTTCCTTTTAATCTCAACTGGGTCTCTGTCTGAACTGACATGCATGAATTATTTATGAGAGAGTATTCAGTTATCTAGAGAACAATGGTTGCATGCATACATGCATTAACTAATTGAAATCACAATTAGTTCCACAAACTGTTTGGAATTAATCTAACTGGACTTAACTCAGTTAACTGAGCTAACTAATTACAACTCAAGTACAACTCATCCTTATCTCCTTAATTAAGGGATAACTTCCTCAATCAAAGGGATAATCGATGCATGTCTTCAGAAAGACTTCATGTTTGATTTTCACCAACTAATTAACTCAAGATGAATTAATTAATTATTTTTCAAAGAGCCGCTGAGACTAAATTCGAATTTTAATTCTCAATTTTAATTCAAGGAATGGTTAAAATTGGAATATATCCTAAAATACTATCTATAGCAATGTTATTTCTTGCATTCCTTGTTTCTATTTTCAACACTGGTACCTGAAATGCTATTTATATCATTTCTTGTTGCTATTTTCAACACACATGTCAGAGAACTGGTAGGCCATCATGAAGGGATGAGCTTCCTTTGAATCCACAGGTATTGCTGCAGTCGTTTGAGAAATGGGTGATTGACTTTGTAGGGCTGATTCAGCCGTCGAGAAAGAAGATGGGTGCGCGGTATATCATTACCGCGACGTATTATTTGACCAATTGGGTGGAGGCATAGCTTGTAAAAGATTGTGTAGGTGCAACAGTAGCGAAGTTCCTATTTGAGTATGTGTTGACCAGGTTCGGTTGCTCGAAGATTTTGATGAGTGATCGTGGTACACATTTTCTTAACGAAACGATCAACGCAATGACAAAGGAATTCCAAGTATATCATCAGAAGAGTACGCCATATCATCCTCAGGCCAATGGGACGGTTGAAGTGTTCAATAAGATATTGGAGAATGCACTAAAAAAGGTTTGAAACACGCAAAGGAATGATTGGGACATGCACGTACTAGTGATGTTATGGGCTTATAGGACTACTTGCAAGAAGTTGACTTGGCAAACACCTTTCAGGCTGGTCTATGGAGTAGAGGCTATGATGCCAATGGAATACATTGTGCCTAGTCTACATATAGCGGAATTCACAAGGATGGTGGACCGTAGAGCCTTAGAAGAGAGGCTTGTGCAGCTAACAGAACTCGAAGAAGACAGATTCTCGGCTGGATTCCATCAACAAGTTTAGAAGGAGCGCGAAAATGCATGGCACGATCGACACATCAAATTGTGCACCTTCAAGGTAAATGATTTGGTTTTGTTGTATGACAGTAAGTTTGATAAATTTCCAGGAAAATTTCAGATGCATTGGCTAGGACCATATGTTATCAAGGAGATTACCGATGGTGGAGCAATTGAGCTGGTGAAATTGAATGGAAATCCACATCCTGGGAAGGTGAATGGCAGTCGATTGAAGCCATATACCAAGGATCCGACCAGGTGACTATATGACGATCACACAGTCTTAGCATTCTAGGTAGCTGTAAGGAGGCACAAGACTATAAACTACACTGCACGAGTTATAGAGCTATGCGACTAGGGGATTGTTCGGAATAGAAGAATGTCACAACATCAACATAAGCATGAATGGAGTTTTCCTATAGGAGGAGAGACCATGTGGGGTAGCCAGAATGTGACTGTTACAGTAATTGTTCATGATTTGACAAGTGAGAAAACAGCTAAGAGGAGCAAGGGGGGCATTTAAGCCTGAATTTAAGAGCTAGATATTTGAAAATCTGGGCCAATCTAACATTTATGAGTGGATTTTGGGGGGAACGATCAAATTTGAATTCGAATTTGCTAATAATTACACATAACTGCCTAGCCAGAAACACTTTTCATTTTAATATTTTTTAGCTTGTGGTGTCTATTGCATATGAGCCCTAAGGTCTTTGAATATTTAGTAGCTAGTTTTGTCTTTGAGAGATTTCCTAAGGAGACCCAGTAGCTCGTTAACAACCTCATGTCTGCACCAACTAAAACCACAAGCATGGAAGGCACTGTTGCCTCTAAGGGGGGTGCACCTGAAGTTGTGGGTATGGAGGTGCCCGCAGCAATGCCAAAATCATCAAGGTCACCTAGGACAAAGCCTATGCTAACAAGAGAGGGTCCCAAGATGAAGAAGGATAAGAAAAAGAAGACCCGGTCGGTGCACAAGTTGCCAAGAAGACATCCGAAGAAAGCAAATCCTATCGCATAGGAGAAGGGAAAAGTAGTAGACATCAAAGCTAAGGAGGGTGTCGAGGACATTGATATCGAGGGGGTCGACCTGATTTCAAAGCTGCCAGAATATATTCCTCCACGCTAGGGCAAGGTGAAGGTCCCAAAGGATCCCGATGAGGGTAAATTCCCCCTTAGTACACCCCTGCCACCAAAACATATTACATTTGAAGGTCCTCACTTGGTGCGCATCCCACACTTGAAGTTAGAGGATTGGGACTTGGGGGACACTGAGCGGTTCCCCCACCTAGCTAACGATACATTTATGAATTGCATGTTTTATGAGGACTCTAGTGTCACTGCACTCAAGCCCGTGAAGTGGATTTGAGGGGTGGAAAAGGTAGGACTATTGAATATTCTTTGGGTACCACATTACCTCTGCACCCCGATCAATTTGATTGTTATTAAACAGTTGTTGTGCCTAGTGCACGACGGATGTGTGTGGTTGGGAGAGCCGATACCAATCACATACATGTTGATCCACATAATTACCTTTCTACTGCACTCTAGGATGAATTTGGCCAAAGCGTTTAGCGGAAAAGCGGGTGAGCATGACCTTCCCAAGAGGATGAAGGACAAGTTTAAGCTTCTCAAAAATCTGCACGGGTATTCAATCTCAAGCATTATGGACCCCGCAGTGAAGGTGGCCACCTAAATCTTATATGGTAATATAATGAGGAAGTGTCGCGCAAATGAGGTTTTAAAACCAGTAGCTTCACTAGCGAACCAGTGCGCGGAGGGCGTACAATTCAACTGGGCACGCTACCTATGCTGCGAGTTCCTCACGAACTGCAGGGAGGCATAGAACCACAACAAAACATTTCACTCTTCGTGGCTACTTCTTTCAATAGTGATATTTGCATGGGAGTTGTCAGAGGATGGCCAATTCCCTCCGATCGCGACAAAATTGCCTGAAGTAGCAAAGTTTGCTTCCTATGGGCCAAAAAGGATGCAGAGTAGGTTCGGGAGAGTAAGATATTTTGGGTGTTGATGGATTCAAGCATCCACGTGGCTATCAACTAGAAGCCATGATTGTTGCCAACTATCTTTGAGCAGTTTTCTAGATACACGGAGTTCAAGGCGGATATCCACTATATCTCCATCCAGGTGCGAAAGGACCCAGAGTAGAAATGGTATGACCTACCATACTTAGCAATGGATGATACCATTGTAATGGTCCTTGAGCATTGGCCTACAAATTGGCAGACAAATTCAGATTTGTTTGTCGGGTCTAGTAAGTCAGTAGAAAAACAGAAAAAGGAAGCGACCCAGTTGAAGCTTTAGTAGTTGGCCGAAAAGTAAAAGAAGGACGCCATAGGCAAGGCCCGAGCCGAAGTGGAGCACACTACCAAGGAACAAGAGGAAGAACAGTATGATGAAGCAAGAGCGATGGCATGCATCATCGCTATCATGCAGATATTGGAAAAGCTGTGGGAGGCCAAACAACTAAAAGAGTAGGTGGAAGCAGCACAATAGAAAGAGGTTCTCCTCAAGGCCAGTTTGGGTCCTTGGCTGGATGATGCCTGTGTGCTCTCCGCCACCACTGGGGAGAGGTTGGCCCGCCTGCAAACAACACAACATGAGATCTAGGAAGAGAGCGTAGGACCAGCAATGGAGCAGTTGGTGGAATAGGTCAAGCAAGCAGTGACGCAGTGCACATCTGAAGTCGTAGTAATGTAAGTGGACTTGCGAGGTCTTAACAGTAAGATCTCCATACCAGCAGAGCGACTTGGGGTGAGTCACCATATTTTTGTTTGGGGCCTATTGGGACAGGGTCCCCTATGGTCAGTTTTGGGGCTAAAAGCCCAAGTTTTATCATGTAAAATGTAAAGTATTCACAAGTTATGACCGGAGAGCGCGTAGATAGTAAGCATAAAAAACATAATTTCCCTTCTTTTATGTAAATTTATGTCAGCTTGTAAATACCTACCCATGGTCTGCAGACCATGGGACTGTATAAAAATGAGAGTCTTGCAAGAGTCTAAGGTAGTTTTGGGAACTAAGTTGAAGAATGATATGGATGTAATCGCTCAGTGAGAACTAAGAGCAAAGAGTCCTAGAGTAGAAGAGAGGCTCTGTATCTGAGTGCGTAGGATAGTTTGAGTCTATAAGAAGATATGAAGCATTAATAAAGAATATTACCTTGGAAATACCTGTGTTTAATCTATTTTACTTCTGTTGTGAATGAATATATTTATATTATGATGGCTACTAAGATATTTATTTAATACTATGTCAATGCACAAATCTACATATTTTACATTTTCATATGAACGCAAGTAATGATCTCTATTTAGGAGGATAATAATGTATTGCATGTTGAAGTTGTCATACACTTAAGTCGATCTGAGTAAATATAGAAGTAGGAGTAGTTACAGAGGCAGGTAAGTGGTTGATCAACCTATTTAGGGTCTGCAAAAGGACATTTGTAGACCTTCACGAAGGTCTAAAGGCTGATTAAGAGAAATATATTGATAAGCCTTAAAGTCTTATCGATCTACCCAAAGAAAGAGTTAGGGCACAAAACAACATCATAATCATCTTTGCGTGGGGAAACTTGGTTCCAACATCCCCCCATACTGCTTCGGGTGAGACCTCAGTCTACACTCCATGGATTGATGCCGAAAGTGCTAGCACTATAGGGATTTGTTTGGCTAACATAAGGCTAAAACTAGGTCAGGGCCCCCCCAAGACGACAATCTGCCTTTCCTTAACTTACTGCGATATCCTAAGCTCTTTCGACTTTCCATTTTTCTTCC
This sequence comes from Pinus taeda, assembly GCA_000404065.3. Classification (NCBI taxonomy): domain Eukaryota; kingdom Viridiplantae; phylum Streptophyta; class Pinopsida; order Pinales; family Pinaceae; genus Pinus; species Pinus taeda. Next base: position 70,881 of record APFE030307836.1, on the reverse strand, counting down.
CCTAGTCTCTGCAGTCAAAGCATTACCTGATGGCTCACTGGAGCATTTCCGTCACATTTCCTTGCTAAGGATTTGCATCGACAACATCATCAAACTTTAAAGTACTAGATTCAGAGACAGAGTTACTAGTGGCCATAACTAAACCATTCCAACTTTCCTGCAATGAGCAAAGAAATAACAAAGCCCTAACTTCATCATCAAAAGTTACCCCTATAGAACTTAACTGTCTCGTAACTGTATTAAATTCATTTAAAGGATCAGCAACAGATCCACCTTCTGACATATTCATATTAAATAAACACTTCATAATAAATACCTTATTTGAGGCTAAGGGATTTTTATATATTTTGGCCAATGTCGACATTAAGCCTTCTATTGTCATTTCCTTTGAAATATTAAAGGCTATCGATGCCGCTAAGCATAGCCGTATTATTCCAAGTGCCTTTATGTCAAGAATATCCCATTCTATGTCTGTCATACTTGTCGGCTTCTTTGTCTTTCCTCTCAATGGAAGGTACAAATCTTTCTGATACAGATAATCTTCCATATGCATCTTCCATAGCTGGTATTTTTGGCCATTAAATTTTTTGACCCTAAACCTACCATCTTCTGCCATTTCTCCCACTTGAACTAGGAACCCTTCTCTCCTACAGGTTTATTAGCCAAATAGACCTTCGGCTCTGATACTAGTTGTTAGAAAATTATATATTACAGAGCAATGGAACACATAAAATATATTACAGAAATATAAACACAAAAAACACATAAAACAAGAGAGACACAGATGTACATGGTTCACCCAATTTGGGCTACGTCCATGGACAAACAACTAGTCCTTCCTTATATATTATCCAGCAAATTGAAGATATACAAGCTACAACATATCCGATGTAATTCCCTCTTTGCTCTCACACAATCTCCTCTCTCTTTCTCACTCAGGATACAAATCTACATAGATGCAATACAATTCCCTCATATATAGCGAGGGGTTGCCTTCTAGGGCCAAAAACACTAAATTAAACATAACTTCTACGTCAAACCTCTGCCTAGTGATCGACCCACATTGACTACAAAATTACAACATTTTACAAGGAAATTTTACATCTATTTTTAGATTCAGGGGTGCTGCCCCCGATTCCCCACTGGGGGGGGCTCCAAATAATTGTCGTCAGCCCCCCTGGACCCCCTTGGTGGCAAACATTTATAGGTGGTGTTTCCGCCACATTATGAACTAGGGTCTAATGTGGTGATACCTCTGAATAAAGAAGATAATCAGGCTCGCCACCCAAATGTTGTCAATGGTCAATGTAGTTAATGCAAATTCAAGATCTACTTGCCCCCCTTTTCTCTTAAATTTTGAAATATCTAATTATAATGTCCATAGTTTCTTGGTTGATTTTGGTGCGTCTGTGAATGTTATGCTCCTATTTGTTGCTAAGAAAATTAATGCAAAATTGGAAAAGACTAATGTTATAATTATAGAATTAGATATATCATAAGTGCAGGAAATTGGTGAACTAAATAATGTTATATAACGTTTATCCTCTGATGATAGAGTTTACCAATGCATAAACATTGTTATTGAGACATTCCAGAAGCCTATGGGATACTTCTTAGTAGAGATTGGTCTGGAAAAATGCAAGGATACTTTGCGACTGACTAGTCTCATTTATGGCTTCCCTACAAGGGAAAGAATAATCAGATTCAAAGATAACGTGAACCTTTTATGAAGTACACCATAAAATTGCTTGAAGAACATAATGATCCAATTAGCTTTATGAAAGAAATTTTCATAAATTTCTTTTTAAAAGTTGAACATGGATGTTATATTGTGAAACCATCCGTTATACCACCAGACACACAATTGGAATGCCTTTCTTGCAATCCAACTGGTGATAAAGAATCATGTATTATAGATGAAAATAGTACTAGCATAGGAGTTGAACCTGTTGTTACTAATATTTGGACTATATATTTTGATGGTTCAAAAACACTGGAGGGCTTTGGAGATGGTTGCATTCTGATTGACACTAGGAAGAACAAATACCTTATTTCATGTCTATTGGAGTTTGAGTACATGAATACTGTTGTATAATATGAAGAAATCATACTTGGATTAAACAAAGCCATCAACCTCAAGGTGGAAGCATTAAAGGTAATTGGTGACTCAGAGAATGTTACACGTTAGGTACAAAATACTATTCACTATGTATAACCAAATGTTAAAAAATACCAACAAGAGGATTAAATTTGTCACGATACAATGCATCCATCGACGCTCTAGCTAATGCATTTGCTAGCTCTCACCACTTATAGATGATTTTTCTGTTGAGATTATTTATAAGCCTTATATTCCTGATTATGTCATTAATTTTCATGTGTTCAATGATGACCAACTAATATTAGATTTCATGGATAATGTTTATGTGTTTAAATATGTTGCAATTGATGAAGATGAGAAGAAGGGGTCATGACAAGAAAGAGTTGAAGAACATAAACGAAAATTCATGCCCAAGGGTGTGGTGTCATTGGAAAAGCTATAACTTGCAAAATCACTTCAGGGGACCAATGAATACAAATACCCAAAGTTCAAAATTGTTGCACAAACAAGTTAACTTGGGCACTAGAGAAGATCCAAAGTACGTAAACCTCGATACATGTTGTTCTACACAGGTACAATAAGCTTTTATCCATCACTTCAAACAATATTGAGATGTATTCACATCTACATATGATGATTTAAAAACTTATGATACACAAATCATCCAGCATGTGATACCAATCAAGGAGGGGGTTAATCCATTTCAATAAAAGTTGAGAAATGTTCACCCTACACTTGAACCCCTTATACATAAATAATTAAGGAAGTTTTTAGATGCCCGGATCATCTTCAAAGTTCATCACTCTTCATGGGTATCAACTTGGTCCCATTTAGAAGGAAGTGTAGTGAAATATGCTTTTGTGTATATTTTTGGAATTTAAACTGAGCTTTCGATAAGGACAATTATCATGTGCCATCTATGGAGCTGATACTCCAAAAAATATCTAGATAAAAAATGTACTCGTTGCAGTATGAATTTTCAAGATACAACCAAGTTCTATTAGTATAACCCGATAAATTGAAAACAACATTCAGGAAAAAATGGGGTACATTCGCATTTAGATGAATGGTGTTTGGACTTATAAATGTTGGTGCTACCTTTCAACATGTTATGGACATTTCATTTCAAGAACTAATCGTCCAAAGTGTGTTCAGTTATTTGGATGATGTTACAATGTTTTCCAAGAGAATATCAGATCATCTTTGTCATCTAAAGAAAATCTTTGAGTGGTGTCAATAATATGGTGTATCATTTAATCCTAAGAAAATCAGCTTTGGAGTGTCTGAGGGAAACCCCTTGGGACACATTATATCAAAGAGTAGAATTAAAGTGGACGAAGAGTGAGTTAAGGCTATTACTCAAATTCCCTATCTCATGAACAAGAAATCCATGCAATCCTTCTTGGGGAAGATTAATTTTCTTCAAAAGTTTATCTTTGATTATGCACAAATTGTTAAACCTTTGCAAGAGATGATTAAGAAGGATGTGACATATAAATGGCACTAGAGGGAAAAGGATGATTTTTACCAGATTAAACAAGAGATAGCTAATGCCCCAACATTATATCGTCCAGACCTTAAAAAATATTTCTTGTTATAAACCTATGCTTTTGATACATCCATCGCAGCCATTTTGAATTAGAATGACAATTAGGACAACAAAAAACCAATCTCGTTTATGAGTGTTGGCCTAAAGAGATCATAATTGAATTACCCAACCATAAATAAACAAGCATACCCAGTCTATGAGACGATGAAGCATTTTATACCTTGCTTCTTGAAAATTCATGCTATCATATTTGTGCCTCACCCAACAATTAGATCACTCTTTGTACAACGAGAGTTTGGTGAGAGAAGGGAAAACTAGAATGACAACTCTTCAAGAATATGATTCAGAATTTAAGCCATCTCATGTAATCAAAGTCCACGATATCTATTAGCATGGAAAGAAGTATTTGAATCACTAGAAGAGGACTCTTTTAGTTGGGAACGAGAAATGGATATGCACAATGTCGACCAAGTTATCCTACAAGTACAACCACATATAGGTACACTGATGTGTGGCAATATCTTGAGTAAGGTATATTTCCCTTGCATTTATCAACAAAATATAAGAGGGAAATTTGTCTCAAAGCTTTATCCTATCAGCTTGTTCATGGAATACTTTTCTAAAAGCACCACAATGGTGTCTTACTCAGCTGCTTGGGATATCCAGATTCGAAAAGGGTGCTAAAGGACCTTCATGATGGGCCAACTGGTGGACATGATGGGGGTGTTACTACAAATCACAAAGTAATATGGGTCGGATATTATTGACCCACACTATTTAAATATGCACATGCTTATTCCCGTAAGTGTCCTATATGTCAAGATGTGTTGGTTGTGATAAGAATTCAACCTCCCCATTGCAGCCTATTGTCATTAAAGAAACATTTCAACAATGGGGACTAGATTTCATTGGTGCAATTTTTCCACATTCATCAAAGAAAACCAATATATTTTAATTTCTACAAATCACTTTTCTTGGTGGGACAAAACAGTTCCATTAAAAAAAGTGACCGAGTAGCAAGTCATTCAATTCATCAAACAAAATATCATTACTAGATTTGGCATTACCTTGTCACTTGTGTTTGATAATGAAACTTACTTTTCATCATTAAAGCTTTATGATTTTTCATTAGAAAATGGTATTGTTTTAAAGCACTCATCTAACTATTACTCTTGGGGAAACTTAGTTGAATCTACAAATAAGAATTTAATTTGCATCATAAATAAAATTGTTTACTCTGAGCAAAGGAACTGGAATAATGCATTGGTAAATTCCTTGTGGGCTAACCTATTTACCCCTAAGCACTCTTTGAATACCTCACCTTGTTTCCTCGTGTATGACAAAGAAGTTATCCTTCCTCTGAACTTATACCTCACAGCCTTACAAATTTCCCAAGAATCCTGAGGCAAACCATGTCTGGTTGTTCAAAGAAAGATAGACACCCTTCTCAAACTAGAGGAAGAAAGGCGTAAGAAAAAGGAGAAATTTTCTATGCATTAGAACCATATTAAGTGTTGGTTTGACAATAAATCTACAGGGAACAAGGCGTGTGGTGTGGGAGACCCAGTATTGAAATGGGACAAGGCCCATGAAGAGAAAGATAAACATGCCAAGTTCTAATACTTGTGGATCATAGCCTTTACTATTCTTGATAAGGTTGGTCGTGATTCTTATTGTCTTCAATATTTAGACAAGAGGATTGACCATCTTCTTGTTAATTAGCAAGATTTGAAACACTATAATTACTAGTAGCAATCTCAAGGCTATGTTTTTACCTATGTACATATTGATTTCCTTGTACATTTTTTTGTTGCTTTTGTTATGTCGTGTGTTAGAGTCCTATAGTGCTAGGATTCATAATTTTTGAATTGGTTGAGGTTAAGTATTGTAATATTGTACATACCTTTGCTTTCTGCAAATCTTTTCCATATTCAAATTAAAAAATGTAACAAGGGTATGTCCTAAAAGAAATATCAAAAGACAAGAAAAATAAGAAAAAATGAAAAAATATGAACCCGAAACAAAAAACAGATCAAGAAAGTGTGCAAGTCCAAGTGCCACTACTTTTTACGTTACTGTCTTAAATAATGGTTGTGTGTAGCTTGTCATACATGCCACAACCCAATGATAGTCAAATTGCTTAATCTTAACTGCTACATGCTTTCAATTTCATGTTTATAGTTAGAGAATAAAAATATGACCAAACATTTTAATCTTGGCAAATTAGTAGATAGGTAGAGAAATAAAAGGACCTCATCAGTTTAATATGAGCCCTTGGAAGATATAAGTTTAGAAGTAGATAGTTTATTACATAAAATAAAAAGGAAAGAAATGGGTTTTCTAGCTTAAGTGCACCCACCAAGGTGAAGCAAAAAATGTTAAGATAGGTAAAAGGGTAGGTAGAAGAAAGGGTGCTTCAACATCAGAGGGTGTTTCTAGCCCAACAGGGAGGTCATTTGGGAGATAAATTACTTACTTCTCAGTAACTGAGTTGTAGTGCAGCTGTGGGCAGCACGATGCAACATGATGAGAGGAGGTGCAGTGCGGATGCAGTGCTGGGACAAAGGACCAGCAGTAGCACAGATGCAGTGGCAGAGATCAGTGGGATTAATGCGGTCAAAGATCAAAGTGACAGAGGCTAGAGTAGTCAGATACTAAAGAGCACAGAGAAGGATTGACAATAGTGCAGAAAGACTGAGTCAACAAAAGCATAGATTTTTTATTTGACAGAGGCAATAACAGTCAGATACTTCGATGACAGATGCATCATACTGATTCAGGTTGGATGTTTTTTTTTTGTTTCAAGATTTTTTGGAGCAACAACACTAGAGAGAAGTGTTGCATGGAGAACATTCCAAAGGTTCAGGATTGGGATCGAGTTGAATTCCTTTATTTTTGAAAGGGAGTGTTGAAAATAACAATAAGAAATGCGAAAAATAGAATATTCCAATTTTAATTTGTCCTTGAATTAAAATTCGAATTTAGTCTCACCAGCTGCATGAAAGATAATTAATTAATTCATTATGGATTAATTAGTTGGAGAAATTCAAGCTAGAAGTCTTTGTGAAGTCATACAACAGTTATCCCTTAAATTAAGGAGATTATCCCTTAATTAAGGAGATAAGGATGAGTTGTATTTGAGTTGTAATTAGTTAGATCAGTTAACTAAGTTATGTCAGTTAAATTAGTTCCAAACAGTTTGAAGAACTGATTGAAGGTTCAATCAGTTAATGCGTGCATGCATCCAACTAGTGTACTCCAGATAACTTAGGATTCTCTCATAAATAACTCATGCATGTCTATTCAGAGAAAGACCCAGTTGAGATTAAAGACAGGGACATTGTACTATGAGTTGGAAGAATTTTCCTATAAAGGAAACTCATCCATGCAGAAGGAAGACTGCTCCTTGAGGATTGCACAGTTTTACAGGGTGTGAGATCAGTGTGAGTGATTAGTGTTACACTTGGTAACAATAGGATCACCTACGAGAAAAAACGCAAGGAAATATGAGGCTTGGAGGGCAGAGGAGAAGGCTTGTGAGAAGCTTTGTTTGCCTGTGAGCATCCAGGAGGATTGTACTGAGAGCTGGCTAGCTGTGAGAACTAAGTCTTTGTGTAATTATGATGTATTTCCACCTTGTATGATAATACAAATAGTGGGGTTTTTATTTGAGGCTTTCCCCTAATTATTTTTTGTGTTTCATGTGCATTGATTCTTCTTCTTCTAGTTATATGTGTTTAGCTTTGATTCAACTCAATCTTTAAGCTTCCACAAGTTTGATAGTAGAAGTAGATTATAGTATTTTGATTTGGGATATTGCATTATTGAGTTAATCTACAATCATATTTTCTACATAGATCTCAGAAGTAGATTTGTAGAGAATTTACAGAATTTCTACAACGCATAGTCAGAAAAATTGGTAAGCATAAGGCAAGAACGGGGCGTGAGATGAGGCTCACTAAGCAGATAGGGGAGTATGAAATGGATCAAGTTATTCTGGATCTAGGGTTCGATGCAAATGTTTTTCCTAAACAAACATGGGAAAATATGAGGAAACTTATGTTGCAATGGTCTCTGATTCAATTAAGGATGGAAAATCAACAGAAGATTATCCCCATGGGAAGATTACAGGGGGTAATGGTAGACATTGAAGGGGCAAGTGCGTTTTCCAATTTTGAAGTAATAGAAATTGTGGATGACATCAATCCTACCCTGCGCTCCTTGGGATCGATTGGGCTATTGACATGAATGGGGTGATCAATTTGAAGAAGATGATGATGTGATTTGAAAGAAAATTGCTCCATGTAGTGGTACCTCTGGACCCGGCAGAAGGACCTTTCTATACTGAACCGGTCCGCGATTATGAGAGTGAAGATGATTTGGACCAAATCTATAAGATAATAGCATGAGATCAAGACTTGGTGAATCTAATTATTGATGGATGCATCACACGGGACCATGAGAGTTCCTGCACATTATATTCAGATGAAGAATTGGAACATTGGCAGAACCAAATTCATGAAGTGTCTATGCTGCATTGTAATATGATGAGTAAATCAATGCGTTGTGTCTCTTCAGAGGTAAGGAGTTTGCCTTATTATGGTGGTTTAACTGATGTTGATAAATTTTTGGATGCATTTGAAAGGGAGGTGTCAAAGAAACATCTCTTCCAGGACTTGGATTTGGCGCTTCTCACTACACCCACAAGATGGTGTAGTATGCATAGGAGAATTTTGATGACTGGCGTGCGTACAGAAAATTGATGAGATTACGGTTTGGACAACCGTAAGTCTGGTTAACATAGAAATATGATGGAAGGATTGATCCATGTGATAATTTGGCCAAATGGACTGAGGTATATGGAGCGGAGTGACAAATTGAATGGGTGCATTTGTTCTGTCATACTTTGGATATAATATCGATGAATTGGTACTTAGAAATAGAAATATGCCATGGCACTGAAGAATGGGATGTTTTGAGACGGGGATTCCTGATGACATTCAACTTCAAGGATGGATTTGAATGCATTGATCAAGCATTGTAGGAAGTCAAGGTAGTGCTCTTTAGAATACCAGAGGATCCCTTGGATTTGATTCAGCCAGATTGGACCACCCAGTTGCGCCATGTGCTGGAATGCTATAATGTGACTGTTGAAGAAGAAGACGAGGATCCCAAGAACATTAATATCCCTAAGGTAAAGGGTCATTGCAAAATTGAGGGATCGCAAATAGAGAATCTAGATATAACCGCGCCTCTAAAGACTAGACAGGTGAACATTGACAGAGAGGTAGAGCCGAAATTTGTAATGATTGGGGACTACTAGGATGATCCCACAGTAGATGAGGTTGCTGAACTACTTCACAAATATCAGGATTTGTTTCCCACGAAGTTTTTGGACCTAAAGGGAATAATAGGAGACTTGGGTGTTATGAATATTACCTTAAAACTAGACGAGAAGCCAATCTAGAAAATGGCCTATCACCTGAAACCTAAGTATAAAGAAAAGGTTTTCTTAGAGCTAGATAAGATGCTTGCAGCATGTATTATTGAACCAGTGGAAGAATATGATTGGGTAAGCCCAATGGTGGTTCAGGAAAAGAAGCAGAAGGATGAAATAAGGATATGCATGGATCTCAGGAAACTGAATGATGCTTGCATGCATGATCCTTTTCCAACTCCATTCGCTAATGAAGTGCTGGATAATGTTGGTGGACAAGAAGCATATTCGTTCACCGATGGGTTTTCTGGGTACCATTAGATCGAGATTGCACCTGAGGTTAGAAGTAAGACGACCTTCGTGACTAAATGGGGATGCTTCCAATATACTATAATTCCTTTTGGACTGAAGAACGAGTCGGTGATCTTTTCACGCGTAGGTATCACAGTTTTCAAAGACTTCATTCGTACGTTTTTGGAAGTATATTTTGATGATTGGATGGTGTTTGGTCTAGTAAAGTGCCACGTAGCTAGTTTGTGCTTGACCCTGGATACATGTCGTAGGTATCATATCACGTTAAATATGAAGAAATGCTTATTCTGCATTCCCTTCAGAATCTTGCTAGGTCATGTGGTTTGCAGACAAGGATTGATGGTAGACCCTACCAAGATCATGGTCATAGTCAATTTGGAGGCTCCAAGAAGTGTGAAATAGTTGTGCACGACGCTGGGGCATATTGGATATTATAAGAAGTTCATCAAGAGTTATGCCCAAATTACCGCGCCGATGGAAAAACTACTAAAGAAGGATGATACATTATGTTGGGATGAAGAATGCCAGCGGAGTTTGGATATACTAAAGGAGAAAATGGTCACCATACTGATCCTAGTCTTCCTAAATTGGAAGAAGGAATTTCATGTGCATGTGGATGTGTCTTGTATCACGTTAGGAGTAGTACTGAAATAGGCCGGTGAAGGAGAACTAGGTCACCCTGTAGCGTTTGCGAGCAGGAAGTTATCTAAAGCTAATAAGAATTACTCAATGACATATCGTGAAGGTTTGTCTATGGTGTGCGTGCTCTAGAAGTTCAAACACTACTTGCTAGGCAGCCCCTTTAAGATGTATACAGACCATTCTACATTAAAATACCTGGTCAATAAGCCTGTGTTGGGGGGGAGGTATGCAGATGGTTGTTGTTGTTTCAAGAATATGATTTCGAAGTCATCGTGAAGCCAGGACAATTGAATGCAGGACCAGGTCACCTATCACGCATTGAAATAGGAGAGGAGCCTACCAATTTAGAGGAGGGGGTGCCTAACATGCAATGCTTTGCAGTGCGTGTCACAAAAAATCACTTTAAAGACATTATACACTTCCTGACTATGGGAACAGCCCCAGAAGGATACACTGGCCAACAAAAAATGAGTTAGTGGTGTGCACAAAAGACTTTTCTATCATTGTAGGACATTTGTATAAAATGGGATTGGATGGAGTACTACAACGTTATGTGCTTGAGTTTGAATAAAACAAAATTCTCACTGAAGCTCATGGAGGAGCTATGGGAGGCCATTATGCAGGCAAAGCAACAACACAGAAGATTTTACACTCTGGGTTGTGGTGGAAAACATTGCATAAGGATGCGAAAGCATATTGTATGGCGTGCAACACATGTCAGAGAACCAGTAGGCCATTGCGAAGGGATGAGCTACCTTTGAATCCACAGGTATTGTTGCAGCCATTTGAGAAATGGGCGCTTGACTTTGTAGGGCCAATTCAACTGCCAGGAAAGAAGATGGGTGCACGGTATATCATCACTGCGACGAATTATTTGACCTGACGAGCAGAGGTGTAGCCTGTAAAAGATTGTATAGGTGCAACAGTAGCGAAGCTCCTATTTGAGTATGTGCTGACCAGGTTCGATTGCCCAAAGATTCTAATGAGTGATTACCGTACACATTTTCTTAATGAAACGATTAACGCGATGACAAAGGAATTCCAGGTATATCATCAAAAGAGTACGCCATATCATCCTCAGGCCAATGGGATGGTTAAAGTGTCCAATAAGATATTGTAGAATGCACTAAAAAAGGTTTGAAACAGGCAAAGGAATGATTGGGACATGCGCGTACCAACGGTGTTATGGGCTTATAGAACTACTTGCGAGAAGCTGACTCGGTAAATGTCTTTCAGGCTAGTCTATGGCATAGAGTTTGTGATGCCAATGGAATACATTGTGCCTAGTCTACACATAGTGGCATTCACAAGGATGGCGGGCTGCAGATCCTTAGAAGAGAGGCTGCCACAACTAACAGAACTCGAAGAAGACAAATTCTTGGCTGGATTCCATCAACAAGTTCAGAAGGAGCGCGAAAAGGCATGGGACGATTGACACATCAAACTACACACATTCAAGGTAAATGATTTGGTTTTGTTGTATGACAGTAAGTTTGATAAATTTCCAGGAAAATTTCAGATGCATTGGCTGGGATCATATGTTATCAAGGAGATTACCATTGGTGGAGTAGTTTAGCTAGTGAAATTGAATGAAGATCCACTTCCTAGGAAGGTGAATGGAAGTCTATTGAAGCCATATACCAAGGATTCAACTAGATGACTATATGACGATCGCACAGTCTTAGAGCTCTAGATAGCTGTAAGGAGGCACAGGATTATAAACTACACTGCACGGGTTGTAGAGTTGTGCGACTAGGGGAATGTGTGAAATAGAAGAATTTCACAACATCAATAGAAGTGTGAAGGGAGTTGTGCTATAGGAGGAGAGACCGCATGGGGCAGCCAGAACATGACCTTTACAGTCACTGTTCATGATTTGACAGTGAGAAAACAGGTAAGGGGAGTGGGGGGGGGGGGGGGCGCATTTAAGCCTAAATTTAAGAGCTAGATATTTGAAAATCTGGGCCAATCTAACATTTATGAGTGGATTTTGGGGGGAATGATCTAATTTTAATTCAAATTTGCCTATATATTACGGATAACTTCCTAGTGAGAAATACTTTTCATTTTAAGATTTTTTAGCTTGTGTTATCTGTTGCGTATGAACCCTAAGGTCTTTGAATATTTAGTAGCTAGTTCTGTCTTTGAGAGTTTGCCTAAGGAGACCTAGCAACTCCTTAACAACCTCATGTCTACACCAGTTGAAACCGCAAGTGCGGAAGGCACTATTTCCTCTGAGGGGGGTGCACCTAAAGATGTGGGTATGGAGGTGCCCGCAGTAGTGCTAAAATCATCGATGTCACCTAGGAAAAAGCCTACACTGACAAGAGAGGGTCCCAAGACAAAGAAGGATAAGAGAAAGAAGGCCTGGTCGGTGCGTGAGTCACTAAGAAGACATCCGAAGAAAGAAAATCCCACTGCACAGGAGAAGGGAAAAGTAGTAGACCTCGAAGCTGAGGAGGGCACCGAGGACATTGATATCGAGGGGGTCGACCTGATTTCAAAGTTGCCAGAATACATTCCTCCTCACCAGGGCAAGGTGAAGGTCCCAAAGGATCACGATGAGGGTAAATTCCCCCTTAGTACACCCCTACTGCCAGAACATATTACATTTGAAGGTCCTCACTTGGTGCACATCCCGCACATGAAGTTATAGGATTGGGACTTGGGGGACACTGAGGGATTCCCCCGCATGGATACCGATACATTTATGAAGTGCATATTCTATGAGGACTCTGGTGTCACCGCACTCGAGCCTGCAAAGTGGATTTGGGGGGTGGAAAAGGTAGGAATGTTGAATCTGCTTTGGATACCACATTACCTCCGCACCCCAATCAATTTGATTGATATTAAACAATTGTTGTGCCTAGTGCACGGCGGATGCCTGTGGTTGGGAGAGCTGATACCAATCACATACATATTGATCCACATAATTACCTTTCTACTGCACTCTAGGCTGAATCCAACCAAAGTGTTTGGCAAAAAAATGGGTGAGCGTGACCTTGCCGAGAAGATGAAAGACAAGTTTAAGCTTGTCAAAAATCCGCACAGGTATTCAATCTCTAACATTACAGACCCCGCGGTGAAGGTGGCCACCCAAATCTTGTATGGTAAGATAATGAGGAAGTGTCACGCAGATGAGGTGCCGATGCCAATAGTTTCACTAGCGACCCAGTGCGCGGAGGGCATACAATTCAACTAGGCACACTACCTATGTTGCGAGTTCCTTGCAAATTGCAGGGAGGCTCAGGACCACGACAAAACATTTCACTCTTTGTGGCTACTTCTTTCAATAGTTCTAGTTGCGTGGGAGTTGCTAGAGGATAGCCAATTCCCTTCGATCGTGACAGATATGCCTGAAGTAGCGAATTTTGCTTCGCTATGGGCCATAAAGGATGTAGAGAAAGTTTGGGAGAGTAAGATATTTTGGGCGTTGATGGATTCAAGCATCTGTGTGGCTATCAACTAGAAGCCACAGTTGTTGCCAATTGTCTTTGAGAAGTTTTCTAGATATGTGGAGTTTAAGGTGGATTTCCACTGTATCTCCATACAGGTGCGAAAGGACCCTGAGTAGAAATGGTATGACCTACCATACCTAGTAACGAATGATGCCATTGTAGTGGTCCTTGAGCATTGGCCTGCAAATTGGTGTACAACTTCAGATTTGTCTGCGGGCTCTAGTAAGTCAACAGAAAAACAGAAAAAGGAAGCGGCCCAACTGAAGGTTTAGCAGCTGGCCGAAAAGAAAAAGAAGGAGGCCACAGACAAGGCCCAAGCCAAAGTGGAGCGCGCCGCCAAGGAACAGGAGGAAGAATGTGACTCTAACATAAATCAGAAGTTTCCTTCACCTCAAATAGAAGAAGAAGAGCACTTAGAATAGAGCGGTGGAGACTTGAAAACCACTCCCTTCTGAGTGAAGCAGAACAGGGAGCAGGAGAAAGAAGGGGTGCAGAAGAAGTGCAAGGCCACTAAGTCATCACTTGACCTAATCATCTTGACAAAGGGTGACTTGGATGACATTAGTGACAAGGTAAGGGATATGATAATAGAACTGTTGCAGCAATTCGAGCAGCAGCAGAAGCAAGCACTTGTCACAATCCAGTTAGACCTATGTGAGTTGCAGATCCAAACAAATAGACTATAGGTGGGTACAAGATAGAACAGTGCCGCAAGGACAAGCTGGACACTAGGAACCACTCATGCAGCAGAGTTGGTTTAGTCCTTGGAGCCCCGAGCCATCGCGCTACCTGGTGGAGCCTTGAGTGTGCAGGTAGATGAGGACAAGGTTGTTGCCATTGCATTGAAGAAAAATGGCTTGAACTTGGCCACACTCCCGAGTGAATTCTTTCACACCCTGCAAGAAGGTGTGATTATAGATCTCAGGGCTCACAATAAGCACACGCTGAATTTGATTAGCGAACAGAAGGTCAACAACAAGCAAATTTTCATATAGAAGACATCGGCAATGGATGCCTAGAAAAAGGCACAGGAGAAGAATAAGTGCACTACAATAGTCATAGTTGAAGCATGTTGGCCTGTTTTGGAACTATAGATTCTAGAAGATGCTCCACTAGAGGCCAAGATCTGCAAACTGGTTGTAGGTGTGCGCGATACGAAGAATGAAATGGCCAAGGTTCAATTTGAACTGAACCTTAAGATCACAAAACTTGAGTTGAAGGCCCAACCTTCAACTCAACCAAAGGTTAGGGAACAACGCGAGGTTGTTGTCAAGGATGCAGTCACTACTGTTGAAAAAAGCAACAAGAAATGGTAAAAATAGAAGTGTTAAAAATAGCACTACTATAAATAGTAGCTCGGGTACCAGTGTTGGACATAGCAACAAGGAATGAAAAATGGAAGTGCTAAAAATAGAATTGCTATAAATAGCATTTTGGGATGGATTCCAACTTTAGTTAGTCCCTGAACTAAAATTGATAAGTAGAATTCGAATTCGATCTTAGCAGGTGTTTGTAAAATAATTAATTAATTCACCATGAGTTAATTAGTTGGAGAAAATCAAACATGAAGTCTATGTGAAGACATGCAACAGTTTCTCCATTGATTGAGGAATTTATCCCTTAGTTAAGGAGACGAGGATGAGTTGTACTTACAGTTGTAATTAGTAGCTCAATTAACTGAGTTAAGTCTAGTTAGATTAGTTCCAACAGTCTGTGGAATTAATTGTGAGTTCAGTTAGTTAATGCTTGCATGCATGTAACTGCTGCTCTCCAGATAACAGAATATTCTCTCATAAATAACTCATGCATGTTAGTTCAGTCAGAGACCCAGTTGAGATCAGAGGAAGGGACAATGTACTATCAGTTGGAGGAATTTTCCTATATAGGAAACTCATCCATGCAGAAGGAATTATCTCCTTCAGGTTTGTGCAATTATTTCAAAGGTCAGAGACTAGAGTAGTGTGTGAGGGATTATTATACACAGGTTGCAGCTTGAGGATTGAGGAGAAATTGCGCAAGGAAATAGGATGCTTGGAGGGAAGAGGAGAAGATTTGTGAGAAGCCTTTGACTGTCTATGAACAACAGTGAGAGATTTTACTGAGAACTGGATAGCTTGTGAGCTAAATATTTGTGTAATCCTAAGATATTTCCACTTGTATGATAATACAGAAATCGAGGTTTTTAGCTGAGGCTTTCCCCAGAGTATTCTTCTGTGTTTCATGTGTGATTGAATCTTCTTCCTTGTTATATGTGTTTTGTTTGATCTTTCTCATATTTGATTAAGCTTCCACAAAGTTTGTTGTACAAGTAGATCTTGTATTGTGTTTTAGTATATTGCATAATATGTTGATCTATAGTGGGAATTTCTTCATGGTAGCAAAGCAAAGGTGAACAAAGTGGAGAATAGTATACGAAGAAGAGAATTTGAAGTAAAAAAAAAAAATGGGCCGCAAGTTTTCAGAGCAAATCTAAGACTTTTTGTGCAAAATTTTTAGAAACAAATAAGAGATCTAGATTCCTTCCAGAAAAAATACCCAAATTCAAAAAAAAAAATCAGCTGAATTGGAGTTTGGATCATGGAGTGTGAAGTAGGAAAGTGTTCCCTTTGCAAACAGAGGCAACCCCTCTAGCCCTAGAGTGGGTCTAGTCACAGCAAAGCAAAACAACAATCGATTTCCTTAAATAGTCATCGTTGGAGGCCTACCTCAAATCGGTGTTTGGTGAAGCTTATGTTGCATTGCTCCAGCTTCAGTCTCCTTCTATTTAGTGAGCAATTGACATGAAACACCACAAGAGAACAACAAAGCATGTAACCGAGAACAACAATGATCTATTTACTTATAAAGTCAAGGAATCATATGTTATCAAGTAAATTATACACAAGATATAGGAAATCGTATTGATTGTATTAAAATAAATCAAGAGAAAACCTTATAACCAAGCCTTGACGTCGCAAGCCTTCTTAGAGGGTCCAACCGGTATGTTCCTTCAAGAATTCACTCTCAAGAATGGGTCTCCCAAATGGATAATATCTCTCTCTCACTCATAAACTCTAATGCAAGGCTAAGGCAATCCACAACCTCTTACCAAACTATCAACAATTCCACACTTGTCACACTCACACCAAAGCTATCTAATCTGCTTCAATCCAATATCAAAAACTAGCAACCAGTAACTAGGAACTAGGAACTAGCTGATCATAGCAACTGCTTTTATAGGAGGAGGAGCCTCCATAAAATGAGGGAGATGGAGCTTATCCTCAAGGGAGGTTTCACAAAAGGTGGAAATACCATCCTAGAGGAGGAAAGGCAAACCAAACTGACCCAATAACCAATTCTAGAATCACCCAGAAGGCCGATTGTTTGAACTAATTCGCCAAATGTGGACCGTCGTAGGTCATGAACTAGGGCTTGGAAATGACATCACAAGGAAGTAATGCGCTCAGACCAATCATCACAATAAATATCTGGAAGACTCGTGCCAATCCCTAAAATTCGACCGTCGCAGGAAACACATGTACACCTACGATGATGTCACAACAATACAATTCATGATAGAGAACCATCGCACATTTTAAGGGTTTACTAGCGAAGATGAAGGAACTTAGGCAAAAAGGGTCAATATTTAACATTAGAGAGCACTTTCTTAATCTTCTTGCATGAGTGGGAAGATATGGACATGTTTATTTGATGTATGACACAACAGAGGGACTGAGATGAGGACAGTGACAAATTACTGTGTAACAGATGCACCCTAAAACATGAAGCCCAAGAGAGTGGGAGGGGTGAAATGCTTTATGAAACCATAACTGAACTGGAACATCATCATGAAGAACCTGCAAGCGCAAGTACAACTGATATCTCTGATAGTGTTATACATGTAGTCTAGGCATGGGCACAACCACCCAGTCGATAAGACCATTTCAATGATAAAGGTATGGTTGCAACCATCCATAAAGACTCAGGTATGGTCGCAGCCATCCAATCAAAGAGTAATGCATATAATCATGAACCAATCCACGCAACCTGAACATATGTAATCTTTGTCCAAGGTCTTGAAACCTTAACCGATCATAGTACAAATCCTAGCGTGCGAATAGATGTGTTGAAGTCAATCATGATAGAAAATGGCTTGATTACCGATCAATGATAAATATCGTTAACAAGTACGAGAGGGACCACCAATAATGCCAATGGTTCTCAAGGTATTGCCAGTACAATCCACTAAGTGTGAAAAAATGATCTGGATTTACCACTTGCGGAATCACCTAATTGAAGACCAATGATGGAAGTCGATCGTCAGGTGCGAAGAACTTGCCATTGAGGCATGCAAGCTCCAAGGTACTGAAAGGGATCTCTTAGATAAAATTCCTGGATAATGAGCTGAAGTCAACAAGAGGCGATCCATCACAAGAGGGCCATAATGTTTCCCCCATCAATGACGCAAGACAAGGAACAAGTGGTAGATGGCAAAAAAGAGAAACAGAGGAGGAGATAAGGGTGTGAACTGCAAAAGGATTATACTCTTGAACATATTGACGACACGACTCTGGAATGTGGTAGCATTTTGGCACCAAGGGATCGGAAGTTTGATGGAGAAAACATGGATCAGATGGAATGAGGGAAAATGGCAGCCCAAAACCCCGGAAGGCCAATGACAAGGTGAAGATGTCCCAACCCGATGAGAAGCAAGAGTGTCAATGTTCAAGAGTGACTAGCTGCCATAGGTAATAAATAACAAATTCCAAATTTTCCCCCACCATTGCTGGCGAGTACCCCAATTATTTTTGGAAAACAAGCTTGAAGGGGATAACATATGCTTGAGATATAAGTTTGACCTTCGAACAAATCCAACCTAGTGAAATTTTAACGAGCCCTAGGGAGGAGAAGCTCGAGTCTCATCATGGTGACAAGTCCAATGTCCTCAAGGTTTAACGAGTCCGACATAGGTAAAACTCGGAGTCTTTTTCTTGCTTATAGAATTTGAAAAATACACGGAAAATAAAACTCAAGGGGGGTCCTTTTTCATAAATTTATGTCCCTCGAGCCCAAAAAAGTAGAAAACAATACTCGAGAGAACTGCTTAACCATTTCGATCAAGGAGTACTTTTCGTAACTAGTGTTCCCGATCCGAAAAAGTTAAAAAGTGATCGGAGATATGACGTTTCATAACCAAAATCGAACTTGAAACGACAAAAGTCCAGCTATCTTCTCATGTTTATACAGTCAGAAAAGAGCTAAAAGTGGATTGCCCTTTTATTCTATTTGAAAAGTTAAAAAGGAAAAAATACTTGGCAATCTTTTCATCTTTTACGAGTCAAAAAAGAGCTTAAAGGTGACTCATCCTAGAGGAACGAGTGTTATAAAGGGTAGCAACTAGTTTCGGCAATGGTGGAACCGCTCAAAACATATAATGGTCAAGAGGATGGCTAATAAAACCACTCATCATTGCCGTCCCTCAGGAAAGGAAAAACAACCAAGTGAAAGCATATGATTGGCCAAAGAGATGGCGATGATGGAATGAAACAACCAACGCTCATCTAGCAGAATTTAGCAGATAAAACGGCAATCACGAGGTGTAAATCAGGTATGAGTTCATGTTTACACAAGCTTGAACCATGGAGAACTCTGTTTGGATTTGGTTTCATGTTTACACAAGCTTGAAATGGAAAACAATGCTTGTTACAAGTTTGCATGCCCCCAACATAATGACACAAATCGAGGTGCATGCCCCCCAAACTTCATTGCATTCAACAAGGTGGATGGAATGAAGGTTCACTTTCGAGATCATGGAAAGACTCGACTCGAAATTTATGAGATCTTAATCAAAGATTTGATTTGGAAAAGGGAGTTGTTTCATTTTTTAATGAGGTTGACACAAGATCAGGAACTTTCCTCAAGACTCCTTTTCATGGGCCATATAAGAACATGGCCTGCAAGAGGTCTTCATTGAATGAAAGAAATGCACTCTGGGAGGAATACATGTCATGAGGCACAGATGATAGATCGGGTTCCAATGCCCCCAATACATGATGTACAAGACCATCTGCATGATCATCAGCAAATGCAGGGACAGAATGGGTAGCCACATAATTGACTTGTGGCAAGGAAGGTACTGCTTGTGAGCAAGAACCGATAGGGTATGATGGCTGCATAGGAGGCACTGGGTGGCTAAAGAACAACAATTGATCTATGGTCACCATTCTTCCATCGTGCAGAAAACAAACCACACGGAAAAGTGAAGAGACAAGGGCCCCCATGGCATAACTGTAATCATGGCCAAGGAGAAGACTGAAATCTAAGGCACCTTGGACCACCATCACGTCTATATAGATGGTTTCCCCTCCCAAAGTAACAGGGAACTTCGGAAGGATCCCTAAAGGTTGACGAGCTCCTCCGTCAAAGGCTAACAGATTTTGGGTAACAGGCACAAGCTGTGGGGAACCCAAAGCTTTCCAAGTAGTGGAAGGCATGAGACTAACCGACGCACCTTCATCTAAGAGAGTGCCAAGTACTGCCTTAGCATAAGCGTGTACTGCAATTTGGAAAGGCACATAGAATGGAAGGTGGAATGTAGTGAAATGACTCCAGTCGAAGGAAACGACCTAACTATTTGGTGGGGGTATCCTATGATTGCCCCCCTGCTCTACAGGCACCGAAGAATGACTCCCTTGATCAGCGGGGATAGGAGGGTTGTTCTCAGACTCAGTAGGATCTAACGAGACAAGATGAACATGAGAAGAAAGATCATGACGCTCTTCTGGAACCAAGTGAACAACTGGTGGCGAACCTAAGTCGACACTCTTTCCAACCAATGGTTGGTTAGTAACAGGCTTATCATAGCCAAGCTCAGGAAGAGCAGTATGGACAAGAGATGAATCTAAGTCAATCTCATGGTTGATGGGGAGAGGGTCTAAAGATAGCCTATGATAACCAACCGGAAGAGGAGGTGAAGAAGCTGTAAGGTTTTCCAAAACGACGGAAGCTTTTTCCATGAGCGGACAAAGGTGAAGGGGATCATTGCCTTCACATAGCCTATAGGGGAAGTAAATTTTCCCTTTCTTCTTACCACTACCAGTTGAGGGGGTAGCATCATCATGAACTTCAGAGGATGACGAGGGACGAGCCAAATCGTGAGACCATACTTCTAATATCCTAGGAATTCCAAGACAATCACGAAGAAGATGGTCACCCTTTCATAATTTACAAGGAAACTTAACCTTCTGTGGAGGATTAGAAAGTTTTCCGACCTGAGATGTACTCAGAACATTAGCTGCATGGGTGGCTTGACGCTTACCCCACTTCTTCTTCTTCATCGTCTTCCTCTTCCTCTTCTTAGCCTCCTAGTTACTAGATGTAGAACTTTCACCAGGCGAAGGAGGAGAAGAGGATGAAGAAACAGGGGAAGAAGGCATAGGCTCAACCTTGGAATCATCATGTCGTGATTCAAACAAAGGGGATGGTGGAACAAGAGTCACGATGCTCAGGACCACCGAGGTTGAAAACAACCAAACGGGAAAACCAATGGTTAACACAGGCATAAACAATGTTGCCATATATGGAGCACCAACATTTCCAAATGGAGGAAATGGACCAAGAGTTCCATCTGGGGGAAGACCTTGGCCGGTAGACTCAGGGAATGTTTCCATCGGGAATGAGCTTGAAAAACACTTGCACTATAATCAAGAACTTGAAATGTTACTAGCAAGATTTCGTGGGCAGTAAATTTTATGACACAGGAACAAAATGTGACCTTTTCATGTTTAAAGAGTCGAGAAAAAGGACAAAAGATGACTCTAGTCACCTTCGAATATTTAATGAGCCTAAAAGGACAAGTGCTCAGATGATCCTTTTCTTTTAAGGAGTCGAAAAGGAACGAAAGTGACTATGCTGGAGAGCTAGGCAAAAGGTTTACCAGACAAACCGTAAAATTGCATATACACCTTGGTGATCAAATGAAAGAGAAATGACCAAGGACTTCCTGTACGATAGTCAATCTTCACGAATGATGTGTTCGGTGCGTTACGATTCGAAAGGTGGCAGACACGACTTCCTATGGATGTAGGATGATAACCTAGTGTGGTCTCCCGATATATACTCGACGGTACAGGGAGCACGAGTCCGTACTAGCAGCTATTGAGTCACAAAAGGAGGAATCACTCAACCTTAAGCAAAAACAATAGTGACTAGGTTTAACGACGCTGGAGCACGTCTCTAGTCTAGACCTCTAAGTAATGTGCGTTAAGTTCCAATGCATTATTAAGTTCATTCAATTGATTTTAGAGTTGATCTTGAGTTAAGTTTCGGGTTTCAAGCCCTACCAAATGTATTTTCACAATTCCTAGCATGCAGCGACAATGAGTAAAGCATCAATTGTCTCGATGAACACCTACTTAAAGGAGGGTAGAAATTTCATTCCCAAGCAAACATAAACCAAGACAAGCAAATGCAAGTGCTAAGAAACACAATGCATCAATACACCAATCTCACAATGCATCGATACTACTAATGAAAGATTTAAAGTTCGCTTTCCAATTTCTCAAACATGAAAATTCATAATGCAAATGTACTCTCACTTTCATATACTAAATGAATGCAATATTTTGATTTTTTTTATTTTGAATTTAAAGAGACAAACAAGCAAGCGTAAACCTGATTGATCCAAACAATTGTTATCTATGCTTGGTAGTGAAGAAATTGAATCGATACGAGAAATCGATTCAATAATCATCACCAAAAATCAATCAGCAAGAAAACAAGTAGCAAAAAGCCTCAAGAAAATCAATAAGATGATTGCGGATGAACCTTGGCAAGTAACCCAGGCAAACGGTTTTAGAAAGCTTTAAAAAGCTAGGTCACGAGGTCGAAAAAAAAATACTCACTTAAATGAAATCAAGGAGAAATAATCCTTAACCAAAGCAATCAAAACAAGCTTATGGGAGACATAAAACAACAGGGGACAAGCAAGGTTGATGGTTTTAGGAGGCAAAGCTGTAAAAAACAACTTGCATAGGGATCATAACGAGCTTATAACAAGCAACTTGTGATGATACGCAGGGAAAATTTTAAGAACCCCCCCTAAATTTACATATATAATAAATGGGCGAATCTCCATGGTATATAGGAAAAATGGAAGGCGATTTTATCAATAATATGATATGTATATATAATTTTTTGGTGAATCTCTCACCAGGCATGGCGAATAATTTACTCAATTATAAAATCTTGTGTTTATTGAATACACAAATGAAATCATTGTATTTCTTTAAAATATCTTTTGAAATCAAAATTACCGAAATTACATATCGATAATCTAGTGGGTGTAAGATAAATTTCACCCGTGCCATTCACAGAAAGCATGAGAAAAAACCTAATACTATATATAAAACCAAGAAAAATTCAAATTCATCACTTCTAGGGACCTCATAACCAACCTGCCAATACACAAGTATGTTCCTATTTGTAATTAGAAAAATTACTGAAATTACAATCTGTTTACTCCACTTCTAGGGACCTTGTAACCACCCTGCCAATACACAAGTATGTTCCCGTTTGCAATTAGAAAAATTACCCAAATAACAATCTGTTTACTCCAGCATATGTTGGAAAGTTATAGAAGGATGAATAGTGCAATCAATCCATTCCTTTTAGCCCTGGATACACAAGTATGTTCCTATTTGCAATTAGAAAAATTACCGAAATTACAATCTGTTTACTCCACTTCTAGGGACCTCGTAACCACCCTGCCAATACACAAGTATGTTCCCGTTCGAAATTAGAAAAATTACCCAAATAACAATCTGTTTACTCCAGCATATGTTGGAAAGTTATAAAAGGATGACTAGTGCAATCAATCCATTCCTTTTAGCCCTGGATTTGTTTCAGTGTAAAACAGAAGTATACAAATATACTTGTCCAATGTCTATGCTTTAACCATTCACCTTAAGATGTTTTTACAATATAATTTCCTAAGTCTATTTAATATCTTCATTATCATAAAAACCAACCTATATCCATCTTAACTCCACATCAGGGGCATGAAATCTATTTATCCCTCTGAGCACTTCATAGACCCAGAATTAAGATGGATCTAAGATAGAATTTCCCCTTTAAATAGTCTATGCTCACATGAATACCATGGGTCAATACCATGGGTTATCATAAACCTGGAGCTTAAAAATTACTATTAATAATTTATAAAAATTAATAAAATTAATAGTTGATTTTTATTTTATTTTATTTTTAACCAAGCTAAAATGTTTAACATACATTAAATTACAACATCCATTTTTACTCTTGATCGGATCAAATATTTTTTCACTCTATGCTAGTTTGCATATCACGATATTTGATACCTCTCGGGGGTTAGTAGATACAGAGTAAAGATGGATCTATTATGGTTTTATTCCCCCATTTAAATAGGCTACATTCCAAGTGAATACCATGGGTCAATACCATGTGCCATTTTGGTGAATACCATGGGTCAATACCATGTGCCATTTTTATTTTTATTAGTACTAATATTAGGGTTAATAATGTTTTTTTGCATGGTATTAATATAAAAAAAAATAAAAAAAATGTTTTATTTGTTTACCATACCTCGTGTTTATTTATATTTTTATTAATTTACAATACCATTCATAAATACAAGGTGACTTATGTTGTAAATATAAAAAAATGTTTTATTTGTTTACCATACCTCTCGCTTAATATTTTTATTAATTTACCATACCTCTTTTACAAATATGGTATTTGGCCCATATGATTCACTTAAATAAAACCTCTTTCTTGAGCCTTCATAAATAGAACGAGGGTTATGGACTAATATAAAAAGAGGTTTTATTTATTTACCATGCGTCTAGTTTATTTATATTTTTATTTATTTACCATACCTTTTGAGTAAGTACAAAAAGACATTTTATTTATTTACCATACCTCCACTTTACTAATATTTTTATTTGTTTACACCCTTGCATGTATATAAGGTGACTTATGGAGTAAATATAAAAAATGCTTTATTTATTTACCATACCTCTCATTTATTTATATTTTTATTAATTTACCATACCTCTTTATAAATATGGTATTTGGGCCTTTGGCCCATAGGATTCACTTAAATAAAACCTATTCTTGAAAATGGGCGAATGGAAGGTTGTAACTCCTAATTTCAAGGGCTAAATTTACATTTTTTACCCTCTCCCTTAAAACAAGGTGGGGTATTTGAGGTGATTTGTAAAAATGTACTATGATACAAAATATTTGCCCACTAAAAATTTAAAACCCCTTAATTTCGCCAAAGGGCGAACATTCGCCCCTAAAATTTTCTATGCTTTACAGTCAGCATCAGTGTCTCCATGAAGTTGAACAACTCCGACAGAATATCTCATACCAAGTGTGATCGACCCATGCAAATATCTCAATATGTATTTGGCAGCTATCCAATGTGTATGGAGGGGCTTGATCATGAATTGACCCAATGTATTTATTGCATAGCATATGTTTGGATGGGTGTTCACAAGGAACATCAGAGGCCCAATCAATTGTCTATACTCGAGTCCTGCAACTTGTCCACCTAACTTCTTGAAGTTCATTTCCATCTATGTAGCCATGGATTTGCATTCAATCATTCCAAATTTTTCCAGCAACTTCACAACGTAGTTTCCTTGTGAAAGGAAAATATCACCGGGCCTTTATTGTACCTCAAAACCCAAAAAGTAGTGCACGAGACCAAGGTCCTTCATCTCGAATTCAAAGGCTAGCTCCCCCATACACTCAATCATCAGAGGCTCACTACCTATCAAGAATAGGTTCTCAACATATGAAACTACCTAGAAGTAGAGTTTGGGATCGTCATTGCTTCTTTTGAATCGAAACTTCATTAAGTAATTTCCAATGCATGCATACCAAGCTCAAGGAGCTTGCTTCAAACCATACAATGCCTTCTTCAACCTGCACACATGTGTTCTTCAATCTTCCACTTCAAATCCCTATTGTTGTTCAACACATACTTCTTCTTGTAACATGCCATGAAAGAATGCGATCTTTAGGTCCATTTGATGAAGAGTCCATCTGTTATCTCAAAATCAAGCCTGATAGGCTGCTGGTCAGGTTGACTCTAAGTAACTATTTCAAACCAGACTTTGGCTAAAGCTTAGCCTCTTTAGCCTGAGAGGGCTCTCTCAAAGGTTATTAATGTTGATCTATGACAAGATGGCTAACTCTTATAAGACACAATGAACAAGTATACTGGCTGGACAAACTATTAAATTGATTCCCATTGGGCTTATGGAGTCACTTATACCTCAGTAAACAACAACACTATCTTTCCATAGAAATCAGGGCACTTAACATCTAAATGTTCAAACATAACTCACATGAAAACCACAGTTTGCAAAGGCATACAGGAATTCAGAGCATGATCAATGAGTTCTGAGTGATTATGCATTTGTAAAACTGTAAAAGAACATTAAAGAAATATACCATCACACATTTGAACAAGGAGATCCATTGTGAATCCTGAGAAGGAAAACAGTCATTTGTATTACTGAAATTCTGTTTACACATAAGCTAAAACAGTCCTCTGTTTTTTATAAAATATCCAACCCTTGTTACATCCCTGTTTTAGCTATTTATAGCATTCTTACTTCTACCTAATTCGAGTTTCCTCCTCCAGCATGAGGGGAATTCAATAACTCGATCCTTATCTCTAATGACACTTAACAGCTATGTAACTAATCATTAAATACAACAAAGTGCTTAACTGGAATTTAAAGAGTCCTAATTTAACTATAACTCTAACTCTATCTTCCTCGTAGCATGATTCCTTCTTGATTCTAGACACCTGGTCTCTTTTCAGTTGGGCTAAGATGGCTGAGATGAGTATTCAACATTCCATGCTGGCCTAGGATGCTGAATGCTTTAATGGTTCAGTGATGCTAGGAGAAATACTCTGTTTTTCGGTTCCAGTCTTCCACCACCTATTCGAATATGTAGCAGCATGTCTTTAGCTCTTTAATAGCCCAAGAATATAGAGCATTACCATGTTCCTGATGTGCTGGAGGTTTCATTGATGGACAGGTGTACAAGCCAAAACTCCTCGTATGCAGCTACTTCTAAACCCTAATGACCGATAATAAAGTGACTTTATAATCAAAAACTTTAAACTTAGGTCAAAACATTTCACCTTTGTTAAAGGTACACCTGTCATAATTTAAATGGCCTGGTAGCTTCCTTTGATCTCTTACATGTCACTTAGGTGTTCCCTTTGAAAATTTCTGATTATCTTATCAGACTGTTTGCTTGTATTAAAAACAGCACCTACAGTAGTT
>APFE030307836.1:0-41762 GCA_000404065.3 Pinus taeda | reverse complement strand
GCAACACACGAATCCGCGATTTCGCAGCGCGGTTAGTTTAAATTTCTAATCATGCGCTACGAAACGGCTTGATGATACCGCGCTGCGAAATGTCTGAACAATGATTACGCTGCGAAATTGACCAATAGGAGGTTATACTGCGAAATCACGAAAAGACTCGGTGGATAGAATAAGACTAGACATGGCTTATAACACAATGATGATGGAGGAAAACCAATAGGATTAGAGCATAATTCGAAACTAACACCTTTGAAACTCCCAATCCTAAGTATGAAATATGAAATGAAAACCATTTGACACAGACCTTTGACATTTAACTAGGACAAAGGACCATATACATAAAATTTTAATTCTAAGTGATAACACCATCCTTTGCTAGCACCAAGCGCAACTATCGAATGAATGGTTGTGTATCGAGCCACAGCAGAAAATATGTCATCATAATCTTCTCCCTCTTTCTGAGAGAATCCTCGAGCTACAAACCTTGCTTTGTATTTCTCAATGCTACTATCAATTCCTCGTTTGATCTTGAATAACCACCTTGAAGTCACAATAGATTTCCCATTCGGTCTTGGTACAACATCTCATAAATCAATTTTCACAATCGATTCATATTCCTCGACCATAGAGTCCTTCTAATCTTGTTCTTTCAAAACTTCTTCAAATGAAGATGGTTCGACTTGAATCATAATTCTCATGGCTGCAACATATTCACAATACCTAAATGGTTGCTTCCTTTCTCTAAATGGTCTATGAATCGGTACATTTCTTTCAGCATTCTATAGAGTATCGTGGAGCCAAAGTGGTCTCTTCCTAGTAGGAGGATCACCTGGAGGAGTATATAACATATCCATAAGTTCCATGGGATCATCAACCATATCGGACTTGGGCACAGAAGGACCACCTAGAATATCCCAGTCATCATTCTCTTCCATGGGAGGAGGAGGTGGAGGAAGATCTCTTTCTTTTCCAAGAGTTGCATCTTCATCGAATGTTATGTCCTTGATAATTTCGACCTTCCTCTGACTAAGAATATATATACTATATGCTTTAGAATTTTCACAATAACCCACAAACATGCATTTTCTTCCTGTAGCCGCTAATTTATTTCTTTTATCCTTTGGCACATGAAAATATACGAGATATCCAAATACACGAAGATGGCTAATATAGGGCTTGACACCTGTGAATATTTTCGAGGGTCTTGTTTTCTAACACTTGATGAGGCAACCTGTTTTGAACATATAAAACGACATATGTGGCTTCTACCCAAGGGAACCTTGACACCTTTTAATCATGGAGCATGGCACAAGAAACTTCTAATATAGACCTGTTGTTCCTTTCAACTAAACCATTTTGTTCAGGAGTATATGGCACAATTGTTTCCTTCTTGATCCATTCTTTCTTACAAAATGCAATGAATTCATTTGACATGTATCCCCCTCCATTGTCGAACATGAAGACTTTGATTCTCTTTCCTATTTGATTTTCAATCAAGGTTTTGAATTCCTTGAACATTTCAAAGGCTTCATCCTTGTGCTTAAGGTAGTATAACCAAATATTTCTTGAGAAGGCATCAATGAAGGTGATGTAGTAGAGATGACCACCAATGGAATGTACAGGCATTATACCACATATATCAGAATGAATGAGATGGAGGATGGCATTTGTCTTGTTCTCACTAGAGGGGAATGGTCCCCTTGTTTTCTTTCAACTCGCACAACCTGGGCAAACTCCATCATGATGAGCTTGAACATTGGGAATACCTAAGACTAGTTTCTTCAATTTAGGAAGTGCATCATAGTGTAGAAGAGCCAGTCTGTGGTGCCACAACCCGCTCGGATGATTGGTATTATGAACCAATGCTAGAAGTGGCCTTCCATTGACTCTATAGCATCCTTCAAATCTTGAACCTAATGTGAATGCTTCTCTCATAGGTGAATCAACAGGCCAAGTTAAAACTTTTCCTTTGATGAAGGAAGCCCTCATCCCTTTATCTTCCAATGCGGATATAGATGACAAATTCTTTATTAATCCTGGTACATACATAACATCATGCAACATAACTGATTCCCCATAATTTAGTTGAAATTTGATGAACCCAAAGCCTTTTATAGGATGAGTGTAGTTGTCTCCAAGAATGATCTTCAGCTTAGTCATCATCTCTACCAAATTAGAGAGGACTTCCTTGTATCCAGAGAAATGATGAGTGGCCCCACTACCAACCAACCAACTATATCACAAATCCGGTGGAGAAGAACTAGTGAGGGCATAAACAAGAATATATTCAGATTTATTTACAACATTACTTTCATACCTGGGATCTCTTGACTTCTTTTGTGGAGGATAACCTTCATCACGATCACTTGAGGAATCTCTTCTTCTTCATTCATATCTTCTATCATGGTTATTCCTTTGATTGTATTTTCTTCTTTTAGTATTGTTGTTGCTTCTAGTGTTGTAACATGGCCTTTTTCTCTTCTCGGGATAGTCTCGTGCATAATGACTTTTCTTGTGGTAATTGTAGCATTCAATATGAGATAGAGATATGTCTTTCCTTCCTTTTGTATTTTGAGAAGGAGGATTCCTTGATGGACCTCCTTTTTCTTTCTTCCTTTTTCATGAGTGATATATGCAGCGGGCTCTCCCTCTTCATGCTTTTGGATCCTTCCTCTTGCTATCATCCTCGATTCTTCTTGAGTAAGCCTCCCAACAATTTCATCAAATGACGAAAGGACATTGCGATTGCTGATTGTAGTAATGAAGTTTTCCCAAATAGGAGGGAGACCTATAAGAGTCACAACTACTAGTTCCTTATCATGCACATTTTATCGAACTCTCTCCAATTGATCTCTAAAACGAGAAATCCTCATAATGTATAATTGAAAAGCTTCTCCTTTGTTCATCTTGGTTTTCTTGAGTTGATATTTCAAGATGATTATCTCATTAAAATTATTGATTTCATACATGTTGGTTATCTTGTCATACATGTCTTTAGACTCTCTTAAATTCCCAACATATGCAAGTAAATGATCTTGTAAACCATCAATAATATTTTGTTTTTCTTTGGACTCACCTTTCTTGAAGGAAGCATATGCATTTTCTGGAGGCTCAACCATCCTTCCTTGAATGTATTCCAGCACATCATTGTTTTTATCTATGATCTCCAACCTGACTTTCCATGCAGCAAAGGTTGATGCATCACCAAACTTTTCATGCTCCTTGAAGGTAGAGGAAGACATCTAGACCTTGGCTATACAATATTCTTTTCTGATAATGAGGGCTTCAATGCTTGTTTGCTTTTGGGCTTGTCCTTTACCTCAGCTCTGATACCATGTTAATTTTTCAGATTGTTCTATGTTGTATCAATTACTTTAGGCCAATTTACTTCTTCATTAACAGTGCATTCAATTACAAGCAGCGTAACCAATCATAAATTGTAACTGAATATGGAACAATATATACAATGACAAAGAGTAAAACAACACAATCATAAGAGACAACAGATAGGTCCAAGACTAGGGGAAAACCCCACAAGGGGGAAACCCTTTCAAATCTTCTTCTTTAATAGATCGTCATAAAAATCTTTAAGCGGAGAGTACAATGGGCCCAATACATAAATTTGCAGTAGAGATTTACAAAACAAGTAGAACAATAGAGAGAAAACTATATCTATCAGATCATTCAAGCCAACTGAAGCCAATTCAAGAAAAATTGACTACGTGTGTCTGAAACTCTCTGGACGCTCTATCGGCCACTATTTGAGGGCATCTACGACTGCTCGTACACTCTTATGAAGACTTTGTGTGTGTGTCTGGGGTCAAAAACACCAAGATTTGTTCCAAACCCTTGGACACTCTCTTCTAATTATTGTGTGTGCATCTGGGATTGCTTGGACACTCTTAGGACCACTCTGTGCAAGTGTCTGGGGACTAATACTACATGATCTGCCCCCAAAACCCTAGATGCTCTCTTAGGCTTTTATGCTAGTGTCTAGGGATTTCTGGATGCTCTCTTGACTATTGTGTGCCAATGTCTAGGGACGAAAATACCCAGTTATGTGCCAACGTTCGAGAAACAAAAAATCCTAAATCAGTGCGAGCTTCACGCCCATGATTTCGGACCCTTTCGTGAACTCCTTCTATTAGACCTGTGTGAACCAAGACAAAAGAGAAGAATAGAAGATGGATTGATCAATGTGTTGAAATTATCTTGATGTCGCTTATATTTGTAGGCTTTCATGAGGGTCTACTTGGGGTTGAGACTGACCTAACGAATTTCACATGTGCTTAGGGCCGACCCATTCCATTATACATGAATGAATAAAATGATTCAAAAGTGAACTTCCACTTGACCAAATGGGGTGATATTTAGGTTGATTTTGGTCCTCTCAAAAAGAGGGATTTAATGCAAGTATCATCTCTGTCATCTGAGTTGTTCGAGGTGGAATTTAACCCTAGTTGCAAAAATTAACTAGATGTAGCTTAAAATCCAACTTCTCATAATCAAAATGTGCCTATCTAATACATCACATAAAATTGAAAATAACAATGTCAATGCTTGGAGCTCAATAGATACACGAAGATGAATAAGAACTTTGAATCCTAATGAGCTCTTTGTCTAGTTTATTTATATGAAAGGGTAGCTGAAACAACTCCCTTGAAAATAGGAATGGTTCCCTCCTTGATCTAGAAAATGGTGGATCTTGTCCTCCTTGATCTTCACTTGGACAAGGAGTCATTCGACTGCCAATGAACTCGAACTAGTGAGAGAGGATATGGTGATCCCAAGCCAAGTTTAGGGAGTTGAGCAGGTGGAAAACCCCCCTAAATTCTCTCCTCGTTGTCTCCATTGAGCCCCTGCATAATAATAGCCTAAAAAATGCCTCATTTTCTTGAAATTAAACCACATTAGGCCACATACTATGAAAAACACCTTCTACTTCTCTTACTAAGCATAATATAATGAAAAATGTGAATTAATGCAAGAGAAGGGTAGTTTTAAGGCTGGAGGATGGCATATTAATCCCCAAAATGTACCTATTGATGGGATTGATCATCACCCCCTATTGAAGGTGTTTCTCATCCTCTGAGCAACTCATTTATCCATGTGCTTCTCTTTCATGGCCCTGGTGGCCTCTTTGACATCCCAAGGCTCCTAAGATGGTTTTCCCTCTTGGGGGTAAAAACATGCATTCTTCTCTATTTTTGTCCATTCCTTCTGCTCTCCTGCTTCATTTCTTCCTTCTTGTAAGCCTAGCAATAAGGTTGGACTAAGCTTGAGTCCTATCCACCTAAATTTCATCCTCTGCATGATCCTCTTGTATAATGATGTTCTCTCCAAGGCATTCCTTAGCCTTTTAGGAGAGTGATATTCTTTGTTTTATAGGTTGTGGGGTAAGGCATGCCATCTCCTCTGCCAAGCTTTCAGGCTTTATGTTCCCAACAACATGAATGTGTCTTCAAAGTGTAGGATGACTTGGTCCTGGTTGGCAAGGTATTTAGGTGCTAAAGAAGCATCATTGGAGATGAGGACATGATTTCTAATGACAGCTCTTGGGCTCACTAGCTCTGCCCTGATATACAATGGTTCCTTTTCTTCCTTTGTTATTATCCTTTTCACTTCCTTAGCTCTTGTATCCTCATGATTCATCCAGGATGCTAAGGTCATCAGCTACATATCTCCCAATATTGCATTGGGATCCCAAAAATTCATATTTATCAGAGTGAGGTTGTGCATGTAAAATTCAACCAATTTTGCTTTGTCTTCCATGTTAGCTTGGCTGCAAAATTCGTTGAACTATTTGTAATCCTGAAAGGGAATAGATCCATGTTGTGCCAAGGTTTTGATTTGGAATTGCAACCATTGTTCTTTAAGAAAGAGGGCACAAGACTTTGATGGTTCCCTGCATTGCAACGCTTCCATAGAGAGACTTTCCATGGTGGCAAATTGTGTTTTTTTCTCCTGCAACCCCTCTCTCAACCTCATATTCTCTGCTTGTAGCTTCTCCTTCATTATAGACATTCTCAGTCTCTTCTCACTCAATTCTTTGCTCATTTCAATGACCTTTTCTTCCATGAGGCCTACATCCTCTAGCTTTTTAGATTTAGCAATTTGCATCTACTTGTGGGTTTTTCCTCTTTCTATCTCTAGCTCATAAAGGAGTGGGACTGCAAATGTTTTGGGGATAATCCCCCCTCCTTCAATGAATTTGTAGTAGGATTTCAAGACAGGTTGTGGGTTAGGTTCTTAGAGCTCTTATAGGTATTTTCTAATAGTTTCTGAGGTGGTGGCTATTTCTTGTGAATCTTTCTTGGGCTCTTGTAGATTCCCCTGCTTTACCAATGGAAAATTATGCCCCTCATGTAGAAAACCTTGTCTCTCCTACAGCTTCTCTTTTTCCTCTTCCTCAAATGCAGATTGTGTCCTTGGCTTCTTGAAGGTGACAAACCTAGTGGTAGGCCTAGTCACAGGTGCTATAGGTGACTTTTTTTCGATTCTAGGAGGAGTGACCTCCTCAATTTTTCCCTCACTGGGCCTTATTTCTTCCTATTTGCTTGGTGACTCACCAATAATTATAAGAACCCTTGTAGGAATTTATGGCTTTCCTTGTCTAATTCTAGTGCTCTTCCTAGTTATGAAATACATTTGACTTGGCTTTGATTGCTTCCTTTTTGTCTTAACAGAAATGCCCAATGTGGCTAAAGTTGTATCCACTTCCTGTTTAGTGTATTTTTTTCCTTGGGGTGGAGAAGTCTTCTTAGGGCTCATTCTTTCTTCTCCTCCTCTTCTCCTCCCTTTGTCTTTGTTGTCTCTTTCTCTTTTGCCTTTGTTTCTTCTCCTTCTGTTCTTGTTGCCTCCTTCTCTTTTATATCTCTTTCTTATTCTTCTGACTTTGTTGCCTCTTCCTCTTCTGTCATTACCCCTTCTTCTTCCTTGTTTTTTCCTTATCTTCCTCCAACACTATAGGCGGGTGTTTCTCCTAGTGTGAGGGCTTGTGTTTCTATGAGAGTATCCCTATCCATGTATACAAATTTATTCCATAGGGAAGGGATTCTCAAATGGTTCAGAGCATCTACCACTATCAATTGATGAGGTCGTGGTGACCTAAATGATGATGTTGTCCTTCCCTTAACTTCTGACTCATCTCCATGATTGACTGCATAAGAAAATGAGGGACATTAAGTCTTTGAGAAAGGGGTAAATCTGCCTTTAATCTCAGCTCTTGGAGCAACCTGAAGTGGTAGGCATAAAATACACTTAATCTCCCTTCACAAGATATATATTTAAGGATATGGTAGCCTACCTCATCCCAAGGGTAAGCCATGCTTTCTCTCCTCACTCCATTCTTGTATTCTACAAGCTTCCCTTTTGAAAGGAATAAGTTTTTCCTAGTTGTGACACTTAATTTCTTGTCTTCTTTGCTCCATATCATTTCTAGAGGCAAGGTGGTTACTCTGATGATAGTTTCTGGACTGAGAGAAATGGAAAACCCTATGACAACATTTGTAGCACTGTCTTCCCCTTGAGAGTGTAATACTGTGGAAAATTCAAGGGAAAGGTCATCATCAAACCCCTTTAGTAGCTCAAAGAAGCCCAACCACTAGTGGTTTCTGAAGATGTCAACTACAGGGGGGTGTTGGTGAATTATCCTGGTGTCTGAGGGTTCCCTTCTGTTAAATCCTCCCCTCATTTCTTCTCTATTACTCCTTGATGCTATGTAGGTGTGGAATTTCAAAATTCAGGCTGTCTCAGTGGTGAAACAATGGCATAAACAATGGTTAAACAATGGCACAATGCTTGATGATAGTGAGGAAGAAGGGTGCTCAAAGTTATATTCACCAAGCTATTTCTTTTATCTTAACCACAACAACCTCCAAAAGGATCCCCTACTAATCAATTGACTGCTATATGCTCTTAATTTCAAGTAGACTATTCATGAAATTGGGTGTAGAAACAAAGGAGACAAGTATCACTTACTTCTTATCAGAGCAATTATGGGTGTGCGTGATTTTTTTGAGAGAGTATTGAGCCACTATGACTCCTTTTCCCTTCTGGTGGTGAAAAAAACATAATATCAGTGTCTGTTGTGCGGTTGTACAGGCTTCTATAGGAGGAGTTTCTCCCTGTAGCAGTCCCTTGTTCTCCCCTTCAAGTCTTCAGTTGGCATGAGGGAGATGAGGGAGATGATGATGAGTGATCATAATAGAGAGAGGAAGTGTTAGCATCTATGTTTTTTTTAAGGAATGACAGAGTGGAGAAGTTTGAGCAAACTTTTGTTGAAATGAGTGGATGGATGATGGACGAGTGATGGAAAATTCATAGGAGGTCCCTCTCTATCCTTTCTCAGAGTCAGGATGTTCTTTTGGATCACTTTCCTCCCCGGATCTCCCTCCTTTAGTTCCATAGACTCCTCATGTAGCATTACAAGACCTTCCAGTAGCAGCACAAGTCCTTCCTTTAGCAGCTCAGAGAGGAGGTGAATTTTGAATTTATTGATGATAGGATGATGGAGAGAGATAGAAATGTGAATGGAGAGTATGAATAAGGGGTGTGTGGATAGAGAACTGGATAGTAGCCTGTAGGTCTTGGCCTGTAACCATGAAATATGCCATTGTGTACAACTTTGCAAAACAAAAGGTTAGAAAATAGGATATAAGCTTCCTTTTCCTCTTTTATTTTCTCTTTTTATTTATTTTTTATTTTTCCTTTTTTTTCTTGAGACACACAGGCTACCTGAGAGGCGGTTTTCAACCTGCATACCTACCCTAGGTGCTTCAAGAGAGGTTTTCACCTAGGGATTATTATTGTTATTTTCTTTTTACTTTTTCTTCTCCTAGGTGCCTTAGAGAGGTTTTCAACCTAGGAGTTGGCCTCAGATGCCTCAGAGGTTTTGATCCAAGCCATTTATTTTTCTCTTCTTTTTTTTAAACAAAATTTCTAAAAATTTTGTGGATTGGAAGCTATGAAACTCCCAACCACATTCAATTCCTTGCTGATTGAACTAATAAATTCCTCCTTGGATAAAGTTTTTCTATATAAATTAAACCTTTAACCATTTACAAGCAAGGGGATGCCTTCCTCGTCAATGGTTCTAATCTAGACAGATCCATTTTCATGAAATTTTTCCACTAGGTATGGGCCCAACCATATTGTCATTAGTTTCTCATCAAAATATTTGAACCTAGAATCATATAACAAGGCCCGATCCCATTCTTGAATAGTCTTTTCATTGATATGCTTGTCATGCCAGACATTCCTTTGTAGCTATATGACTTCAGTGTGCAAGAGAGCTTGCATTCTGAACTCATCTAAGCCATTTAGTTGGAGCAACATGTCTTGCTGTGTTGTGGTGACATCTAAGTCCAACTGAGTTGTCATTCTCAAAGTGTTATATTCAAACTCAATAGAAAGCATAGCTTTCTTCCCATAAACCAAATCATATGGAGTGAATCCAGTGGTGGTTTTCCAAGTGGTATTGTAAGCCCAAGTGGCCTATACTATTCTCTTTGCCCAATATTTCTTGTTGTTGTTAACAATTTTGGTGAGGATACTCTCCAGTGCTCTATTTTTTACCTCTGCTTGTGCATTTTCTTGAGGATGATAGGAAGTAGATGTCTTGTGATTGATATGGTGCCGCCTCATGAGATCCTCAATCAAATTGGATGTGAACTGTGCTCCTTGATCAGTGACTACCTCCCTTGGATACCCAAACTTATAGAAGATGTTCTCTCTTAAAAACTCTGCCACTTTATGCTCAGTTGCTGCTTTGACTGCCTTGGTCTCAACCCACTTTGTCAAGTAATTAGTGCACACAATGATGTACTTTTTATGCCCTGGTGGTGGATCAATTGGCCCAATGAAATCCATGCCCCACTTGTCAAATGGCTCTAAGGCCACTTGAGGTTGTAGGGGCATTTCATCCCTAGGTGTGGGTTTGCCCATTCTTTGGCATTGATCACATCTAGTGGTATATCTCCTTACATCTTGATGTAAGGTGGGCCAATAGTAGCCATCCTGTAAAACTTTAAAAGTTGTCCTTTTTGCAGCAAATTGACCTCCACAAGGACCACCATGACATGCTAAGAGGATGTCAAAGACCTCCTCCTATTTTACACATCTCCTCAAGATTTTATCTGGTCCCAATCTAAAAAGATTTACCCTAATCCAAGTGAAAGGGGAGATTTTCCTTACAATCTTACTTTTATCCCTGGATGATAGATTAGGAGGGAACCTCCTAGTAACCAAGTAGTTTTCTATATCAACAAGCCAGGGAGAAAGCACCGAGATAGAAAAGAGGTTCTCATCTAGCATTTTATCATCCACCATCTCTTCATTGCCTTCAGGCAAGGTTAACCTGGACAAAAAATATTCAACCACATTTTCTTTTCTTGGTTTGTCAATAATAGTCAAATCAAACTGTTGTAGCAATAACAACCACCTTATTATTCTAGAATTAACATCATGCTTGTTCATAAAATATTTAATAGTTGCATGATCAGTATGAAAATATTTTTGGTAACCAAGGATATAGTGCCTAAATTTGTTTAAAGAATGTACTACAACTAAGAGCTCTTTTTCAGTGACAATGTAATTCAACTCAACTTTAGACAAATTCTTACTAATGAATTAATAAGGCAACTATCCTCTACTTTCCCCAAGGCTTCAACCACATCTTTTTCTTATGCATCAGTATGGATATGGAAAGGTAATTCCCAGTTGGGGCCTCTTAGGATGGGTGCAGTAGTCAACTTTTCTTTCAACACTTCAAGGGCCTCTTGACAATTGTTGGTCCAATAGAAATCTGCATCTTTGGCCAGTAAACAAAACAAAGGTGAAGACACTTTACTAAATTCTTGGATTAATATCATATAATACCCTGCTAGTCCCAAGAAGCTCCTCACATCCATTTGCTTCTGAGGGGTAGGGACCCTTTTGATGATAGCAGTTTTGTTTGGGTCCACCTATATTCCTTCCTTGGAGATGGAATGGCAAAGGACAATCCCCTCATTCATCAAGAAATCACATTTCTCAGGGCTTAGAGAGAGATTCATCTCAATGCATTTATTCAAAACCTATCACAAATTGGAGAGAGCTTCATGGAAGTCACATCCATAAGGAGTGAAATCATCCATGTAGATTTCCACATAGTCATGAACCAATTCAACAAAAATACTCAAAACTTCCCTTTGGAAATTAGCAGGGGAATTGCACGAACCAAATGGAAGGACTCTATAAACAAAGGTACCCCAAGGACATGTGAATGTGGTCTTGTCTTGGTCTTCAGGGCTAATCTGGATTTGATTATATCCACTAAATATGTCCAGGAAGGAGAAGAATTTCTTCCCTACAAGGCCATCTAGGACTTGGTCAATGGAGGGAAAGGGAAAATGGTCCTTATTTGTGGCCTCACTAAGCTCCCTATAATCCATACAGATCCACCATTTCCCATTCTTCTTGGGAACTAACACAAGAGGTGATACCCACTCACTATATGAAATAGTGTATATGAACCCTGCATCTAGTAGTTTTTGTAGTTCTTCCTTCACAGTATCCTTAAGATTTGGGTTCATCCTCCTCTAGGGTTGGTGCACAGGCTCGCATCCCTCCTTGATGTAAATATGGTGGGTACAGGCTGAGGGATGCACACCTTTCATTTCCTTATAGTCCCAAGCAAAAGCATCCAGGTGTTACCTCAACACTTTGTGCAAATGCTCTCCTTGTTTGGATGAGAAAGAAGGGTTGATATTTAAGGTTTTAGATGGGCCAAACTCTACAGTCTTGACATGGTCTAGACTTGAGTCAATACGACACAACTCAGCCCAAGGATTACTCTCAGATCCTTTCATCAACTCATCAATGGGTATGGGAGTGGGAGGTTTATTCTGAAGGATGTGGTGAATGAGATCATCTTCATCAAGTTGCCCCTCTCTTATAATCATGTCCAGAGTACATATTGGGTGAGGGTTGGTGTGATATAGTTCATCTTCTTCCTCCTCTTCTAGCCACAAGGGTAAGTCATGCTCAAGGGAAGGCTGAGCAGGAGGATACAATACCAATTGTTTATAGAAATGCCCATTCTTAATGGTCATGTTCCCAACCCTACAACTAATGTAAGCATCAACAATGGCTAACCATGTCCTTCCCAAGATGAGAAGATATCCATTGAACTTTTTTTTGGGCTGGAGAACCAGGAAATTGGTAGAATACTCCCAAGATTCAATGAAGACCATAACATTTTCAACAACTCCCTCAAGAGCTACTGTGGATCTGTCTACAAGTTGCAGAATTGTGGTGGCATTTCTCAAAGCTCCTTGGAGGTTTATATTTAGCATGGTTCCCTTGGTCATCACATTGATGGCAGCCACAAGACCAATCAGGGTGTTAGGGACTATAAGGCCATCAATGTGCACATCTACTACAGGGCTTCCAGGGTCTAGATATTTCGGGAAGATCACCCTCCCAAGCATGAAATTAGATAATTTCCCAACAACATTTATGGTGGGGGTGTCCCTTTTTCTTCTCCCAAGATGTTTGAAACATTTCTCCTTTATGATCTTATTATATATGGGAACACCTTTAATAATCTATATAAGGGGTATTTTAACACACAAATTATTCAATTCTCCCAAAAGTTCAACCTCTTCTAGGGTGTGCTGGTTAGGATGGATCAACCTCTTAGAAAAAGGAGGTGGATTGACTTGAGGAACACTCTCTTCCTTCTCTCCTTCAATCTCTTTAGGTGGAGAAGGTGGGTGGTTATCTAGAAGCACTCTCCCAGACAGAAGGTTGATCTCCTGAATTTCCACAACATAAGCAAGGTAAGATGTCTCTCCACAATAGATCTGTTGGGATTGCTTGTTGTTCAAATTTGGATTTGGTTGAGCAGGCATTTGAGGTTTCTTAGGTGGAGTACGATGAGTGAGATGTGGCTGAGGTTGGGGTGGAGGTAGTAAAGCAGGAGGCTGGTTAACTTGAGGCCTCCACCCTTGTGATGGGTTGTCCCATTGAGAAGATTGGGGTGGATATTGCTGAAAAGCATGGTTGATAGTTTGAGGAGGATATGGAGGAGAAGAAGACCAAGAAGTGGGCATGGACCAGGATGGGTGAGTGGAAGAGTACCAAGGTTACAAGGGTGTAGTCTGATTTGGATTATAATAAGAGTAGTGTACATCTTGCATGCCTTGTTGATATGGCCTAGGTCCTTAAGGTATTCTTTGATTGATGAAACAAAGTTGCTCTGACCCCCCTTCTGTTCCTTGATATACATATTTTAGTCCTAGAAAAGAAAGGCATTTGTCTGTTGGCCTCTTTGATCTCCTGGCCTCAACAATGTTGGTATCTCTCCTAGGCCTCCCACAAATTTTAGCGAATTCCGACGACGGGGTTGTGAGATATCCCAAGCCCTAGCCTCAAGATTGTTTTTTGTCCTAAGTTTCCATAAGCTAGTTCCTCATAGGGATCATTTTGAACCTTCAATTTATAATCAATTCTTTGGTCCCCTTATCCTCCTTGTTTAGGTCAAGTCTATCATTGGATTCTAAACTCCTTCCTCTTAACCTAACCTGGGTCCACTTGGTCCCATGTGGTCCCATACCTTTGAAAATTCAACTCTTCAAAAACCACTTGGGAAACCAAGCTCAACAATGATTTTAGGGTTTTGGAAGCTAATTTACAATTCACACTCCTTAAACCTAGCCCTTAAATCCTCATCCTCTTCTCCTAGAAAGCTTTGTACCTTGCTTAAGAAATAAGCAAGTCCCATTCTTGAGCCTCTGTTATAGACATATTTGGGAAATGCAACCCCAATCACATATGTCCATAAACCAAGGGCTTCTGAGTCCCTAAAAGTGTTGTTTCATACCCTAAAGGAACAAGGTCAGCTGATTACATCATCTCCCAGAAGTTCTCCACAGAAAACTGCTTAGAACTGGTCAAAACTCGACCATACAGACTGCTCAGTGCAGAGGATGCGATGCATCTCACCTACTCAGTGCCTCTCTGAATTCGCCCAGGGATGAGTAAGAGATCATCAATCTCCAAGTGGAATCAAGAACTATCAGAGAGAAGACACTAATCAAAATCCCAGAAGCTGACTCACCCCCCTGCAATCATCTATATATGGATCCCTCATCCCTGAGACCCAGGGGCTGGAATCTTGTATCTTGTAAGGAAGTGTTGTTGGTTTCCTGGTGGAATATCATAGTGTTGGGTGATCTAAGCTTTTCATGAGGTGAAGAAGGGCTTTCATCCTGGGAGGATGACGCTGGGTCAGATCACTGGGTTGTAATCCTCTCTTCTAATATTTATATCAATAAAGTTATTCAAGTTTTCCTCCACATTCTTGTATGTTTCCTAATTATGCATTTGCGTGGTCAATATATATCTGGTCCTATATTGTTTATGATTGTAGATCTCTGCACTTTGAAGGTATTATGCTGCTTTGACTTTACAGGTACTCTTTGAAGTGGAGTGGTCTAGGGAGGAGCGAAAAAGATCCGTCAAAGAGGAGAAGGAACAAGCAGAGAACCTGTTATCACTTAAGAAATGATTTATAAATTCAGAGCATCAGTTCTATTCCAAAGGATTGGTGTTAGTCTTGGTCTAGTCTTTCCATGGTTGCTTTAGTGTCTAAGATCTAGAAAAAAGTCATGTTGGTATGGTCAAATAAGGTCAACACTCCATTCTTGCCCATCACTGGTCCCACATCACACATTATTTCCATGTGTCAGGCTTGTTTCAAGGTTTAAATTTTACATTTGTTCCTAAGTCATAATGTTAGATGGTGGTTAAGTCTCTTTTATGGTTTTTAGAGTCCAAGTCATAGGGTTAAAGTCTCATTTCCATCATCAAATAAAGCTCAACAACCTTGTTTTACACTTTATGGATCTCATATCATGTTTTGAAAGTCATGTTTTAGCCATTTTGAAAAAAATTTGAAACTTGCTACGAATCCATGTTTTCGTAGCTCAGACAGTGTAAAAAACTAGTTTTGCGCTACGAAAACACTGAAGCAGCCTTTTTTTCAGTAGAAAAATTATTTTAGTCAATTTCCAAAAGGTCGCTTGAGCAACCGAAAGAAGATTTTGGAAAAATGAAAGAGGTTTTTCTTCATAACATACTAAACTACAAAACCCTCTTTCAGCTTCTTCCA
The DNA here is from genome assembly GCA_000404065.3 of Pinus taeda. NCBI lineage: Eukaryota > Viridiplantae > Streptophyta > Pinopsida > Pinales > Pinaceae > Pinus > Pinus taeda. The sequence goes on along the minus strand of APFE030307836.1, from coordinate 26,608 downwards.
ATTCATTCTGAGGTGGGAGGAATTTATGGTTGAACTTGTGCTACAAAACTGTTGTAGGTGCAGTTTTTCACAAATAGACTTTTCCTGTTTAACATCTGTTTTTCAAAGACATATTCTGGGCAGTAGGAAAGGTATTTCAAAAAACCAAGAGAGGTTTTTGTTCAGCACAGATTGGTTCAAAAATGTCTCCTTCATTTTTTCAAAATACATTTTGTATGAGAAGATATGAGCTCTGTCCCAACACCTATTTTTCAGCCAGAATAGAGCAAGGGACAGTCTCCTAGTTTCTAGGAACAACAAAAGGATGAGTCATCAAGGGCCAGCTGGAAGGTTATGAGCACCACCAAATTAGACTTCATGGAGTTATAGGTGTCAAAGAAGGCTTTAAATGTTTAGATAAGGTTGTTATAATCATAATAAGGAGTTACACTCCTAGTTGTATTAGGTCTCTAGGACTGCTAGTTAGCTGTCTTTTGTATTAAATAGTTAGTTTTAAGTGTCAATAGGTGTCAGATTAGGATGAATTCGAATTCCCCTCATGCTGGAGGAAGGAATCTACATGAATTCTATATATAGAAGAACATCTGATGTACAAATTTTTTGGAAAATGTTAGAGAAAAAGACTACTTTTGTAAATGCTATGCAGGGATTGATATATACAAGAGCAGTTGGACTTTTCTGAAGCTGAGATTCTTAGTGTACTTTAGTGAGCTTCACATTTTATCTTTGATATGCTTTACTTCCATAGTCTTAATGCTTATTACTAAGAATTCATGGAGGAACATGCTCTGACTTCCTTTAAGTGTTAAATTATGATGAATTGAGTTCCTGGGTCCTATCTTTGGATGTTTTTCTTCAATGTTTTAATACTTATTACTCAGAATTCATGGTTACTCGTGCTCTGACTTCCCTTAGGTATTAAACTCTGATCTATCACTTTAAATTCTTTCCTTTTGAATACCTTGATGTATCATTACTCAAAATTCATGCCCACATGCTCTGACTCCTATGAACTTCAAGTTATTGAGACTTTCTTGAATGTGTCACTCTTTCATTGAAGTATATACAAGCCTCAGTTTTATATGAAGAGCTATTTGTTATCCTTATCTCTATCACTGACTCCATAGCCCAATGGTAGCAAGTCTCCATCTTCCAATCTATAAACATATAAAATCACAAACCATAGAGTTAGTCATATATCCATATCTTTAATCAATATCATTAACCCTTTGAGAGAGCCCTCTCAGGCTAAGGAGGCTAAGCCTTAGCTAAAAGATTGGTTTGAAATAGTTACACTGAGATATTCTGATCAACAGCCTATCAGGGTCCTATTTTGGTGATAACAGAACCAAGCGAAAGATTAAGGTTGGTATTCTTTGCTCCTCTCCTATCTACTTCTCGTAAAGGAAAATGAAAGTAACTTTAATCTGTTTGTTTCTAAGATAGCTACCCGTCTTAGTGGGACTAGCAGCTCTGCATAGACAATCGATTGCTTGTGTTGGGTGATTAATTCGATGTATATAACCCAGACAATGTTTAAAAAAAATTATCAACAAGCCCTGAACCATCTAAACATAACCATAACCAAATATAATTGGATCAATAATGGGACTCAACCTCTGTTATATTCTTCCACCATATATATCAATAATGAACGCGCTTGCCAAATTTAAACTCTTTCTGAAACTTACCTCTACCAAAGCTTCGTGCTCTGCTAAATATATTAGATCTTTGCTAGTTTGTTGATGGGTTGTAATGAAACCAGATCATAATATTGTGACAAGGCCTCCACACGAAAGAGATCACATTCCAGGTTCAAAACATGTGCAACAAAATTGTAATGGCTTCGAACCCTTCCCACGAGTTGACATGATCAGATCTTCGTAACGAATTCATAGCCAAAATTCCACAGCGAATAGAAAAAAGCCAAAACCAATCGAAACCATGTCATGTATTACATTGATTTCAAGCCAAACCATCAGATCATTATAGCTAACTTTTTACAAACATTAACATATCAAAACTCATTCATTTTTTGATTGAATTTGTATCGTTTTTCCTCCATTGCATTCAACTCACAATTGCATGACTAGTTATGGTTACATGGTGGTCCCAATCGGCCATAATACCGATGCTTTAAACATAGAGCCAATGTTTCCAGAAGCCATAAGACCAAGCCCATATGACTTATACCCAAAGGTCATTGGGTGTCAATATGATAATGTCATTGATGGTGTCATAGCAGCCACGTGGCATAAATAGAGTGGGCCACATGTCACCCAAAACACACTCATTGGACAATTGAAATCGCCATTTTTGACTGACGCGTGGCAACCTCCGGTGGCTCCTCATCAGCATGTTAACATCATCTACTAATAAAACCTTGCCACGTGTCATAATCCTATTGGTTCGCTTGGACTGGTTAAATATCGATCATTTTTCCTTCATCTAACTGTAAATTTGTTGAGCACCCAATGGATTGATCTGAGACTTGCATGGTCTTTACCTATGTTAACCAATGCACAACTATGTGCACTTGTGGCCATTGATATTCCTATCCAATGGTGGATGTTCAACCAACTTGCATGATGTTTAACAAATTAATATTTTTGGTTTGGCCCTATAGTTTTTCCTTTTAATTCCCCCCCCCCCCCCCCATTAATACTGATTTTCAACTAGCCATAACTTCTCATCCGGGAGGATATTTTCTAGGCAAAATATAGCGTTGGCGAGGTATTGATGATCACTACACAACCACGCTATTAGGAATATATTTTGGGCAGTTCAACTTCTTCAACAACTCAAATAACTTCAAGCACCTCTATACTCATGTAATGAAACCTTACAAAAGGTCAAGTTGTCATATTACTTCACAAAGAGTCCTACCTCTTCTTTGATCATCAAGGATGGTCTTACTGTTGGTGTCTCATGCTCCCCTTTGACATCATTTACATCTTTCTGTCATCAATGACAACTCTATTAGAAAAAATATCATGAAACTATGATTGCATAAGCATAACTTTTTTAGCAATGATATTACCACGCTCACAATTTTGACGTGCGTTATAGCCCAATTACAATATTCAGATTAACAATATATATTCATATATGTAATTAAAGGTAAAAGTCCATGCAATGTCTTATGTAACCACTATGCATTGAAATTAATAGTATAATAAATCATTGGATGCACACAAGAATGAAGAGAAGAGGGGTTGCTATGACTCCACAAGAAAGGGAAACAAGGGGACCATGGGGGCCCAAGGGGGTCAGAAACAAATTATAACATGTTATTCTTTATCTTAATTCCTTTATTATGTCATCCTATGTCATACCTACCTTGAAGTTAGTGTGAAAATCGAGTTACGTTTGTTTCATGTCTTGAGTTGGGAACATGCTTACATATTCCATGGTTTTTGGTCATCATTTGGGGATTCTTGTTCTTTTACCAAAGGTTGTATGGTAAGACTTGTTTGAGTACCCAAGTAAGATTCTATTATTTTAATGAATTATGGAAATGGAAATTATGTGTAAATTATGCATGTGTACTTAAGGAATTAAAGGCATTTATAACAATTAGTGATAGTTGAGAATCCAAGTAATTCCTAGCGAAGGGTTTCCCTGCTAGTCTATGCTAGAGACCATGAAGGTGGTGGTATAGGTCAAGATATTTCATTGGAAAGAAGGGTATTTGGTTCTATGGGTATTATAGGATGAGGAGGAAATATATTTGGGATTGTGGTGAGAGTGCACAGGCCATAAAACTCAACAAATATGCCTATATTTTTGGATTCACAGTCCTAGTTCGAGGGTGGCTTGTTGTAGAAATATTAACTGCAATTGTGCTTATAGTTGGGTTGAATGTCCAATATCTACAACCAAATGATGTTTGATTTTTTTAAAAGCTATTTTTTATGGTATAGGAGGGGCCCTATTTTAATTAATTTATAGTATTAAAGTGCAATAAGAATATGAAAGTTATAAAGGGGGCTATGAAGGATGGCATAGTCGACTTGTTAAAATTGTTTGAGAGAAAATTTAATTTACTGAGAGAAGATTAAAATAACCAACAACAAAACATAAAAACACAAGTTTTATCCTAAAAATACCTAATTCGGGGAAAAACTAGGTCATAGAATATTCTATTATTGTCCATTGGCTATACAAAAGCCAAGTTGGCCAATTGAGCCTTCACTGCTCAGATCCCTGGAACATTACAATGAATTCTTCAAAAGCATTTTAAGTGCTTCATTGCATGGAATCCATGGGAACAAAACCATAGGAAACCAAAACTATGTGCCCAAAAACACCACTATTGACCAACTCACTTCGAATCTTTCACAAATTCAAGTTTACCAAACAATCTCCCTCTTAAAACTTGAGTTGGGTTTCCCTTGATCAAAACTAGCCAAAGCGACCAAGTGAACCAACACACTCACCTCTAGGCCCTAACCCCTCAAAATTTAAATCTAGTGTAGCATGTTATTTGGCATGCCCCATATCACCTAGGTATAACTCCAAACTTTACCAGTAATTTCCTAGTGGTACACATGCCTTACCGAGTCTTACAACATTATTCCCATTTAGATGTAAAAAATTTCAAGTCGATTATAAAATTTACTTTTTGTCCTTTTAAGTTGTTTTTACGATCGTCTTCTCAACAGTGATTTCCAAAGTGTTTTGGCTTGCATCTCCTCCTTTGTCGGCCACTCGACTTTATCCAAGATCTTGTCCTTGTCATCCATGTAGCCATAATAGTTGGCATCAATTTTCTTGTATACCTCAACCTCTTCTTTTTTTCCTTCGGGCTTTATCGAATAACTCTTTTCCACTAGGGACGAAATTTTAATCCTTGAAGTACTTGTTATTGCTCAAACTAGTTGGGGGTCCTAAAGGATCACTTGCTAGGTCAAGGGAAACAATGAATCTAAATGCCACTGTCACCACAGCTAAAGCTTACTACTCTTTACGGACTTTCACTAAAGGCAGGAGACTCGATATATAGAGAATCACTTATAAAGGATTGATCAACTAATATGGGTGTGAAGTGATCTCGAGGAAACTTACCTAGGGGAGGTTGTTATCGGGAAATCTAGTAAACATTGAGTCTCTCTTGTTCAATGTGATCTCTACTGCTTCGTTGTCTTTATGGTTGAATTTATGAATGTGAAATTTCTTAATGATCCATTAAATTACTAAAATAAACATCTACATCATTAGAAGTAATTATCAAGTTTCAGAAATACGATGCTTATATAACTTGCACTCAAATTCAACATGGTATCAAAGCTTTGGTGAAATAGAAGAAGCAATGAGATAACACTCCTAAATGAAGGACAAAAAAAATGTACCCTAGTTTAAGTCTCGCGGTTGGATCTGTACATGAAGGACAGTATAACCTCAAATCCGAAATCTGATGGTGTAAAAGAATTTTGAGAGAAGGTCGAAATTCCAAACTAATTTTGAAAAATTGATGATCCCAAACTGAAGCTCGGAGATTGTTACAAGGGCCGAACAACCTCAGGATATGCCTTATAGACCGAAACACCTCATATGTATGATATAAAGATCTCAAGGTCTAATCCAAGGAATCGAGGCTCCTTTGACTAGGTCATGAGTCCACAAAAAGACAAACTACAACCTTAATTTGATACATTCCATGTTCATCATATCATCATAAAAGAGAAACTCTAGTCTAAGTTCCTTAGACTCTCTACAGTAAGGTTTCGTCAATATGAAGGCATAATCATTTACAAAGAGAAGTGTTGAAATGTTTTTGCGTTGATGTACTAAGCCAACAAGGTCATCCAACAAGGTCCATAAACAAGAAGGTTACCTCATTTGACAACTTGTGGTCTTTATGCTAGATAGAAAAATATAGGTTGAAGGAAAAAGTGTTGAAGGTTAAAGGACTCGAACATTTTCAGAAAAAGGGAAGTTTGGCCCTCAAACAAGATAAAATAGTGCTATGGAAAGATTATGAAAAGAAATCTCATATCGCCAGAAAGATGGAGGAAGATGAAAAAAAGGGCCAAGGAAAGAGGAAGTAACAATTCTCTATTATGATTGAGATGGTATCCCTCACAAAAGTGTCCTATCATGAGCTCCTGAATCTTTTGTTATAGATATGACCATGATAATAAGATGCATCATGGAAGCATTGGAAGTAAGAGCTCGGGATATCACCATGGGGACTCATGAAGGACATAAGGATCAAACTCTATGGAAGTCAAACATGAAGGATATAGCTCTTGGGAACCCCATTGGACATTGAAGGAAAATATGAAGTCATCTAGGACAAGGCTCATCATACATCAAGTAAAAAAGGAAACGACTGTGAGATGGGGATATGCTAGATCCTCAAGATTCTCTGATGGAATCCTCGTCGGAAGGTTCACTAATCTAGAAAGGAAGCAAGTGTTTCATCAAGAACTCCAACTTATGGAATTCATGGGATGATGGTATGATGACATGAGAAATGAAGCAGATCAACGGATTGAAAATATTTTCAATCAAGGAAGCTGCTGAAAGAAGCCTAGATGACCTAAAGGTAAAATGAGGTATGTATGCTTGTATTTAATATTATAAATTCATGTGGCATGGTTGCAGGTAACATGGATCACTACTTCTATCTTGAGAAGCGTGATCAGGGGAAAAGGATCTGTCCACTTGCATCAATAGACACATCTCTTAACATTGTCATGTCGGCTAGGGTCTTCACAAAAGGACAATGTAGAACTCAGATTAATCTGAGGTTTCAGAGGGCAGTCACAGGAAGGTTTTCGTGTGCCACAATGAGGTAATTTCGGAAATTTTTCCATGGTGCAGTATGTGGATATCTCTGCATTTTTCGGATGGGTTGTCTCTGTATTTTTCAGATGAGTACCGTTGTCTCGGCATACATTCTAAATGCAAGTTACAGTCTCGGTGATCATTGTCTTGACATACCTCCTAGACGCAGTCACAGTCTTGGCATATTTGTGATGAAGAGGATCTTGGCGATCCTATATGGATACACTCTATCTTGGCATATATTCTAGATGCAATCATGATCACAGCATGGATCTAATTATGGTCACGGAATAGATACAATCATGATCCTGATGGAGACATAGTTACTAGCTCATGATCTTGAAAAAGATCTCGGTGCAACTCTAATATATGTATATATCCATATCATTGTATAGGGATCTCGTTTTTATAGTAATGATCTCGGTGATGGCCTCTGTGTTGCAGCAGTAATGATCTTGGTGATGCAGTAGTGATGGCCTTAGTGTTGCAGTAGTGATGACTTCAATAGTAGTGACGATGATCTCAACAGTCATAAAGAAGAGGATTGGTGTCTTCGTCTTGGAGTGGCCTAATAGGTAAAAGGTCATGGTCTCGGTATTTGTCAATTGGAATCTCTATAAGAAGAATTTTGTGTGGGTTTTCCTCTCAAAGAGTGAGAGGTTTTGGCCCTGACAAAAAGCCAACATCTTGTGTTCTTGTCTCTTTTGTTTTGGTAACTATTTGATGAACTAAGAAGGCACACTTTAATAATAACAAGTGAAGATTGCGCTAATGAGAAAAAGTCAAAAGCACCTCTTAAATAGTTATCATGGCGAGAAGAATATTAATAACCTAATTTTCCCTAGATTCTTCAATAGGGTAAAGCCCCTCCAAGGGGAAAACCTAGAAAATTCTTCTCTTCTTATAGAATGAGATAAAATGAGAAAAACAAGACCTAAACAATAATACTAATAGCTCCAAAACACCCAATTCAATCCTCCTCCCAAGCTCTTCCAATAAGTCAAAGTCAACTCAAGTCAAAACCTTCCAAACTAGCTTCAGCTTCATAATTTTGGCACCCAACTTCAGAATTTTGGACATGCAATGAATCTGCAACTTTGGCCCCTACAACCGCTTCATAATTTCACACGTGCGATATATCTAGGGCGGATTTTGTGTCATAAACTTCGATTTTCTTCTTCCTTAGACTTTTCTTTCTCTCTCTTGCTTACTTGCTCCTTCTTCTAAATTTCACACTTCTTTTCTTGGAAATTGAACTTTCTTGAGTGGTGGTTCAAATGAGGTCAAACTATCTCTATTTATACACATCAAGGAGGTTGAATTACCCCTTTTAGGGTTGATTTGGTCTTGAGGGGCCAAAAATTACATTTTTGGCTCAAATAAAATTCTTTTTATTTTATTTTCAAAGTCCAAATGGGACTTGACTCTAGAACAATATTTCGACTTATGAGAAATATTATTTTGACTCAATAAACCTATAAGCATGAAGAACGTGCTTGACCTAGATGACCGATAACTTGAGCATGCAACCCATGCTTATAAAAAATATTTTATTTTTCTTCTTTTTATCTTTACATGAAATACACAATAATATAAGTACAATAGCAATTATAAAGACCGAACCTAGTTACATTTCTAATAATCCTCGCTCTGTCAATGGCTTCAAATGCTTCCCCAAAAGGTAAGGTTCCTCTTTGGCATACCAGAGTAAAAGATGATGCAATTGTTGTAGCTCCAATCTATCACTTAACCACATTAGGAATCAAGTTAAATCCATTTAAATACATGTCAAAGTTGAATAAACATACAGGGAATATATGGATGTGGACGAGTTATTACATAGGTTTCTCCTTGACCTAGGTTCAAGCCACACTTGTGGCAGAAAATTTCATAGAACCATTGAAATCTACTGACACACAAAGACATTTGTGGCCCATGCTCTATTGTCTCGTGAAGCTAATTTGGAAGAAATTTTAGAATAAAGTGGAAGAATTGGATAAGCAAAACAGGTCCTTGATTACTCTTTGTTCCTCATTGGTGAAAATAATAGAGATGTGATCTAAGTCAAAGCATTGAGATCCTCTAAGGACACTCCAATAGTGACACACTCCTTCTCCAAAGATGTTAGTCATGGCAATCACATCTAATCATAAGTTTATTTCCATGGTTTTCAGTTTATTTATGTTTCACTGGATTTTCTCTTTGAACTTATTTTTAAACTCTATAGTTATAATGTGTTTGGTTTCCTCCTTGGTGGTCTATTTAGGTATTATTTTTTTATACTTGACTTAATCCTTTCAACTTTTGGACTAGGTCGACCGAGTTTCCCTTTCAACATGTTTTAATGATATTTTGTGTTTTTAAGACCGTTTATCATATTCTCTAAATACAAAACAAAGTTTTTATTCTATTTTGATAATTATTTTAACTTTAATCTAATAACTATTACAATATTAACGTAAGACCATTTATCATATTTTCTAAATACAAAACAAAATTTTTAGTCTATTTTGATAATTAATTTAAATTTATTCTAATAACTATTAAAACATTAACATAATAGACTCTTAAAAACTCTCTAGTTAAATAGCAAAAACTTACTTATGAAAAAACACAAAATTATTTATAATTATAAATATTATATTTACGTTGTAAGGCGTTCCCCTCTGAAATCAACTCCCCTCCTTGCCTACGTGTCATCTTGTGCACCATATGATTAGATGTTAGACGATTGCACAAATTTCAAGTGTTAGATCAAAATAGTTACAAATTAGTATGCATTAGTTATTGGTTATTACGTGTAAAGATTCATGACTAACACTTTGTGACTGCCATTCTTTGAAAGACTACCATTCTTTGAGGCAAAAAACAGTTTACAACCACACTAACTATTAGAGCAAACCTTGAAGCGCCCATAGTTGCATTCACAGTTAACGGAAAAGCTGCACACAACCCTTCTTCCTCCGTAACATCTGCAAATGGTGGAAACCAGCTAGCCACACCCTCCTTGCGTGACTGAAGCCACGACCTATCTTCATCCTTTTTTCGTGTGCAACTAAATTTCGAGGAAGCGCTGAAAGGTACCATCTTGATGCCAGTTTATTAATCTCCTATTTCACATGTTTCGGGTTCATATAGTATGCTATTTTCTTGATATGCCACGAATTCTTAAAATAGATTGCAGAAGGGCGAATTTGAGTCATAAGAGTTTTCTTTTGGCAGTGCATATAGTGTTTTCTATTTTCTCTGTAATGTCATATTCGTTTTCCCTATGTTTTTTTTAACTACTAGATTTGAAATTGTATCTATGATATTTCCGTTGAACTGCGCATTTGTTAAGGTGCGTGGCCGATGCAGTATTGAGGGTATGTACTGCAGACAGTCTGTGGGAGGACTCATGTTGGTCAGTGTATCCCACTGCAGCAGAGACTACATAATCTGTGGGAAGTTGTGCAACCCTTATACACAAACGTTGATCAACATTCCAGCCCCACAATGAAGCTGCTACATTGTTTTCCTCTTTATGGATAAAAATAACCATCACCTACGTGGATGATAGAAAGTTTTTGGAAATTTACAAGGGATGCTTTTACACTTACTGCCATAAACATGAGGATGCTTTGAATTTACAAACTTATCGTCGTTGGAGGAAATGATGTGGATGATAGAAAGTTTTTGGAAATTTACGAAGCTTCCTAAAAGAGAAGGAACATGGTTGGATACTTTACACAAAATTTAGTGGTAGGCCCAGCTTCTGAGCTTGTTTTTTACAACGGACACTTTTACACTTACTGCTATAAACACGAGGATGTTACGCACGAACTTGAGTGTTTTAGCATCCCGTTAGAGGTAAACGATTCAGCTATAGCCTTCGGCAACGAATAGCTCATGAGAGAAGCTTATCCAGGACTGTTCATGGCCAAAAAACATCGGGATGATGTTTGATTTCAGGAGGGGGAGATGTAATGCCCCTAGGGAAATGTAAATATTTTGTTTTACCGTAGTAAAAGACAAACTGAATTTTAGTGTTGTTATCTATTTGAATTAAATAATATTTTAATTACTGAAAATGAGAAATGTTTTAAGCATCAACAAAACTGGAAACTTCTCAAGAGGAAAGTTAGAAAGACAGTTGCTAGAAATACAACCCTAACTACCTCCCCTAACTGGAAGGGCTTTCAAAGAAAAGGAAGAGAGGGGAGGGAAAATCTACGCTGTAAGGGCAAGCGGGAAAAAGGGAAAATGGCTAAGTCTGGTGATGACCAGATAGCCATGCACGATGTGTGAGCAACTTGCTGGGGACGGTGGTCTTGCAAATGAGCTAGGGGGGAGATTTTGGTCCCGAAAGACGAATCTCAAGGATGGGAGGTAGATTGGAAGAGGGAGAACAGAGGTAATCCCGACTTCTGGAAAGTTTTGCAAGCTATAGCAGTATAGGTGAGTGGACCAAAACACTTAGAAAGCATTCTGAAGTATCAATGTGGTAGATAATGTTAGAATGTTTGCACTGTAATGATATAATGTCCAGGACCTGAGAAAACCGAAGAAGTTGTTTCATACTCGGTTCCTTATTTAATCAGAGAATGATAAAAGACATCCTAAAAACTAAATAATTGATAGAAAAATGTTCGTCTTCTTTGCTAAAAAAAAAAACAGTTAACCGAAGTTGAACCCCTTCCAGCGTAGTAAAGATTGAATGAGAAAAGCGATGCAAGAAAAGAATACTGAATTAAGAGAAACTTTTTGATACACATAGTTCGATATAATATCCTGAAACTTGTAAAAAGAATATATTAAACTGGAAACATTTCAACCTCAAATGAGATTTGCTTAGAACGATTCAGAAATAAATTAGACTACATTCTTATTAAAAAAAAAATAGGGTCAAAATGCGGTGGAACAGGGAAATATTTTCCTAAAGACCAGGTTCTGGTCATGACTCTGCAACAGAGAATTAAGCTAGTTCTTTCAAAGGAAAGTACGCAACCATAGGTGAGTCCAAGACCCTAAATGTGAGGACTCAGGCCTAAACCCTGTAACTCGACGTAACAGAATTAAACTCAGAAGGATTACTCATTTAAATTCTTTAAAGAAAAACATGGTTCGGCCTCGTTTCCAGGTGGGCAAGCTTCCAAACCCCAAGTATAACCAAACCCCAACTGTAATCAAACCCAACAAATATCAACAGAGATAATTCCAGCTAAAAGCACATCAAGAAATAGCGAATAAGTATATTGTCCAGTAATCGAGATGATTTACAAAACCAAACACTCTGCAGAATAGCATAACCAGAAGGACATAAAGAAAATAATAGTCGATAAGCCAGCAATGTATAGCAGCATCGCATAAGTTTAGAAAACGTTCTCTGTGGAACATAACCCAAGAAGAGTAACTCAAGATAATACAAAATCGACCATTTTATTACACATTAACAAGCTTAAGAGCGTAAATGTCTTTCAGTGCCAAAATTAAAATAGAGAATGGACTTACAAAAGGTAGCTATTATAATTACAAAGTTGGCCAGTGTGGCTCAAAATATCAGAGGTGAAATCCCATCAAATTTAACAAGCTTCTTAAAAAAAAAGAGACATGGTTCAGGCCTCTGAAACGAAGCCAGAGGGTTAGTGCCTCTTCATAAGCATACACTTAAACATTTTCTAAAATATGAACATTTGCCCGAGAGGACGGCTAGACTACACAGGAAGGGTGAACCGTCTCCTTCCACGAAGAAAACAAGAAAAAACTGCAGCATGTTGTAAGACAAACCAGAGCGGAAATCCTCGGAGTCATCTTTGTTCCTGGAAGGCACCGCTCCCATCTGGTAGCAAACTCGAAAACAAGAGCAAGGTGTACCTACGAGCAAACCACCACAAATAGATTAAGTATTTGAAGATTTCCTTAGAAAAGAGCTTAGTCTGCTGTGAAGAAAGGTTAAAACATGGTTGCAGGAAAGAAAAACGAAAATAGGAAAACTAACCAACTACTAACTTACCCAGAATGCCAACTCTAGCAGTGAGGACAAGGATTGGCACTTCGAGCACCTTTCAAAAACCTCAACAGAGCTCTGGTTCGAAAATGGAATGAGACCACGGTAGGAAGCAACATACCAAGCAGGAGTCATGAGCACTGACAGAAGAATGAGACCTTGATACAGCACCAAGGGCAGTGAAAGTTGAAGGAACCAACCCTGGTTGTTGGATCGCTCAACAGGCCTCAATATCATCGATACAAGAGGAATCCCAAGGCGGAAGTTGGGGTTGGTCAGGTCTGCCCACACCATGTACAGTGGAAGATGCAAGCAATTAATGTAACATCAGAGTTATCCAGAAACAAATGCAGCTAACCGAACGACTAAAGGACAATGAAATCCACAAGCCTCAATGTGCGTATGATTACCATGTAATCCAATGGTTTAGGTTGAATTTCTTCAAACATTGGAGTCATGTCATATATGCGCAGCGGTACAACCTCATAAACGAGTGGAGTCAAGTCATAAAAACACAGCTGTATAAACTATTAAATGCATCGAGTTAATGAATTTGTAATGGTAAATATTCGTAGTTCCATGACCATATAATATGTTCTATTTATCTTTATAATGTTACCAATAAATAAATAAAAAAACAAACAAATTAACTAGGTTCATACCATGACTAATTATTATGACAAAGTAGGCACTTTGGCATATCCAATAAAGGTGAATAGAGTCGATTTTGTCCTAAATTGACTATGTTAACCATGTATCTAATGTACTTGATATGTCTCAAACTTTAACAAAAATAAAAATTTATTAATACATGAAATGTATAAGTAGAAATGTAAGAAATGCCAATTGATCATTCTATTGGTAAATAGATAAAATGTTATAAAAATGGAAAAAATGCACTAATTGGTAGATTAGTGTATTTATGAAGCTCATAAGTACATGTATTATATTATTTTTAGTGTAGCATTTACTAATCAATCTATAAAAAAGAAGAGTTGGTAATAGAGGTTAATGGAGTTTGATAGTACTATATTTACATTAGGGCCAAGAATTGTATTCACTTTTTTTCAGCAAGACTTATTAATAAGTCAAGAATGTTGGTAATATGATAAATATCTTGAAAATGAGAATGGATATGGAAGTTCATAAGTCTAAGAAAAGTTTGTTTTCATCTTCACTTGTCTTAGTATGGCACAAGCATAGACTCTTTCTTCCCATGTTGTTTTAAGAAAGTGATTTTCATCTTCAACCCTCTTTATATGGCACAAGTGACACTGTTTCTTCCCATGGTGTTTGTCAGTTGGGAAACAAATGGTTTCACTACGAATCTCATTAGAATTAACTCTTATATTAGAAATGTTTGTTTTCTTCCTAACATAAGCCAATACACATAATTTTTTTATTGTTTTCTATATTTAACTTATAAGCTCCTTATAATAACTTAGTTTCATTTTTCCTTCCATAAAATAAAGTATTAAGTGAAATAATAATAATAAAGTAATCATAAAACATAATATTCATTGAATTAAAATATATTAATAATAAATAATATGTGGATTCAATTCATATTGTTATATTGTAATCATATTTATTAATAAAATTACAAACATCTCACCATTAAATAAAACAAAAATAATAAAAATTCATATTGATAACCATATATTTATATAAAGGTATAATTAATAAATATTAAATTTGATTAATTTAATTAATAAATATACAATTAAAAATCAAAATATTTATAAATATAAAATAATGATGTAAGAGCATTATATAAGTTTTATAGTTGGACTTATAGAAAGTCAATTTCAATTTACAAATGAGACTTGGATTCCCGAATTTATGATTTATGGAGCGATAAAGAGATAAGGAGAAAAGGGAAACTAAGATATTATACGGAGTTGATCAACTCTAATCTTGAAAACTATAATTATTTGTCTATTTTTACTAGTGTTAAGAAGACAATGAACATTTCTAAGATAAGAAATAATTCTCTTGACCTTCATAATGAAAGTGGGCATTAGCTTATTCCCAAAACACCATGGGAAGATTCAGTTTGTCAAAATAGATGTCAAGCTACCAACCTTCTTGACCCATTAAGCTAGAATAACTATGGTGATCTAGAATTGCTTCTCTAACTAATTTTCAAAAATAGAAATAATATGTTAAAGAATTTTGATTATTCTTTTTTCCTTCTTAAGGACTCATGATTTCTAAGGCTAAAGAAGCATGTATTGCAGTAAGATCTCATTATAGCATGGTCTTTGCCTTTTCTTGATATTTTTTTCTCTTTCAACACTTGTCAAAGAACCATTATTTTGTTTTCATTATGGCATGGTCCTTGCCTTTTCTTGATCTTTGTTTTTTGTCTTTCAATAGGTGACAAAGAAGCATTAAATTAGTGTTATATGACATAAGACTCGTGATTTGTAAGGCTAAGCAAGCGTGTATTGCAGTAAGATTTCATTATAGCATGGTCTTTGCCTTTTCTTGATCTTTTTTTTTCTCTTTCAACACTTGTCAAAGAAGCATTAATTTGTTTTCATTATAGCATGATCACTTCCTTTTCTTGATCTCTTTTTTTTGTCTTTCAACAGTTGTCAAAGAAGCATTAATTAGTGTACTATGCTAGAAGCATTAATTAGTGTTATATGACATATGGCTCATGATTTGTAAGGCTAAGAAGCATGTATTGCATATAGCATGGTCCTTGCTTTTTGTTGATCTTTTTTTTTGTCTTTCAACAATTGTCAAAAAAGTGTTAATTACTGTTATATGCTATCTATTGCCTATTAGCTAATTAGTATTATATACTATCTATTGCCTTACATAGTGTTATATGTTATCTATTGCCTTACAACGTTTCCTTTACAATATCTAGTGCAAATGCTAGTTCTAACCCCTCATACCTTTTGTATGCTCTCATTCCACATTAACCATGAATTTAGTGAACTTAATGGAAAGCCAAAAATACTTCTCATAAACTTACCAATCTGGAATATCTTACCAATGTGGAATATCTGGAATCATTTAGTAAATTTAGTGAACTTAGTGGAAAGCTAAAAATATTTCTAATAAACTTATCAAAGTGGAATATCTCAAATAATTTATGTTGTTCTTTATCGTGTGGCAATATGTCATTGTCTAAAAACAAATTTATTTCTAATAAACTTATCAACGAGGAAGATATCGAATCATTTATGCTGCTCTTTATCATGTGGTAATATGTCACGGTCTAAAAACAAAATTATCTTAAAAAAATGGTTAAGATAAGAATATTTTTATAAAGTAATTTATTATGGTATGAATCTAAGGTTATGTCTAGTAATATTAGTTTTTGTGGTTGTTTTGTATTAGGTTATTAGGTTAAGGTGGAGGAAAAAAAAAAAAAAAAAATCACAATGAGAAGATGTTTACCATTAGAATTATTAGAATGTTAAATAAAATACATTTTGAAAATGATGAATTTATTACTAGAATTATAAATGTTAAAATAAAATATATTTCGAAAGAGGTAAAGAAAAAAGCTTTAAATTCATATTATATATTTAATTGTTATTTATATAAATTATTTATAAATTTATTTTTCAAGTTATATTTTTAATAGAATATAATAAAAAAAAAAAAACTATAAAAGTGGTAAATTAAATATTTTTTAATCATAATTGAAATTAATCATATTAAATATTTTACTTGTTATACAACATTATATTATAATATATTTTTTTAAATTTTAATTATTATTAACAATTTAATATACCTAATGTCATAATATATTTTCAACAAATTTATTATGTATAGATTTTAATAGTGTAAATTCTTTAATACGATTTTAATATCCACCAAAAATGAACTTCCATTGGTTCCATTAGAGGAATAACTATGTTGAGATAAAGTACCAAAAAATCAATATTGCTTACAAAAATGTTAGTGTAGGGAGAACTCTATGGGCTCTGAGTCATGTAATGTTGAAGGTCCTCTCTCTATCTTCGAAGGCAATTTATGTTATTGTTTGCTCGTTGTAGTTGTACTTGTTGGTCCAACAAAATTTCCATAGTTGAAGTTATCCTAGTTGTTAATGGGTTATATCTTAATTGTACCTGAAGCATTTCCTCTTGAAGCTCTTTAATTTCTTGGTCCATCATGAAATGATTATTTTTTCTGAACATGTTTCCTCTACCATTTGCCCCACTTAATTTTCTCACAAGAAAAAACCTTGTGAATCTTTCACTACCTAGAGCGTTCAATGTCAATGCGTATGACAATGAGAGAAGTAACCTCTCAAGTGTTATGATCCTTGCAACTTAAAATGATAAGAGACCAATAATTACAATCCTCTTTGAGGGATAAACCTCTTTTTACAATGAATCTAATGTACAATACAATATTGATGATTTTGAGACTAAGTCTCCTTAATATGTATAATTATAATAAAATGGGACCATGAGAAATTCTAGCCTACATAACTATATAACAATAGAAATGTAATCACTCAATATTTAGGGCTTAACAAGGGGTTTTAGGGTTAACATGGGCTTATCTAGGCCTTAACATGCCCCTCCGCTTTAAACAAGTGTTGTCCTCAACACTTGACTAACTACTAGTGTTTTTACAAGAATAAGTCATCTTCCCATGCCATCTCTTCCACCGATAGGTTCTTCTGTTTAATTATGTACTCCGCAATTGTTGGGTTACTCAGTTGTTTAATCATTTTTTCAAGGATTGTTTCTACTTCTAGTATGATCTTCCCTTCTTCATTTATCTCTAGTACACTACATGACTACAGGTGAATATCATGGTCATGATCTCAATTAGGTGGAAGATCCTTAGCCAATAATCCAAATAGCTTGGGATGCTTGTTGATAGCATTACAAAGATCCCCTAACATAGATGATATTGACGTTTGAATATTTAGCGAACATAATTGTGCCATTATACCATGGTGCTCTTTTTTGAGTAATTTTATCATTCCATTCGAGCTTAGCACTTTAGAGAGTTTCCCTTGGATACCTCTAAGCTCAAGTTCCTTTCCTTCTAAGGTAAATCTTATTAAGGGATCTTGAAAATTAAAGTTCATTGTTCCCAATGATTGTAACCATTGGACCCCTAATGCAACTTTAGCATGACCTATTTGTATTGAAATCATATGACTATCTAATAAATACTCCCCCACATTGAGCTTAATACTATGGAACTTCCCTGAATAATTTATGGTGCCTCCATTTGCAATCATTACTTGAAACTATGGTGTTGGATATATGAAACAAATGAGAATTTTTGCTAATTTGTAATAGATGAAGTTATGGATATTTCCCTGATCAACCAACACTATTGTCGTTTTGTTTTATATATATCCTTCTATCTTGAGGGTTTGTGTAGTATTAATGATAGCC
Source organism: Pinus taeda (assembly GCA_000404065.3). Taxonomy (NCBI): domain Eukaryota; kingdom Viridiplantae; phylum Streptophyta; class Pinopsida; order Pinales; family Pinaceae; genus Pinus; species Pinus taeda. Next base: position 8,437 of record APFE030307836.1, on the reverse strand, counting down.
AATGCATGACATGATATTGTTGGAGTATTCTCTTCTAGTTCTAGTTATTGTGACACTTCCAGTTCTTGATCTTCTTACTCTTCAGAGTCTATGTTGAATAATTTCTTCTCATTGCATTTTTGCCCCTTACTATACTTGTTGTCATAGTTGAAACATAGTCCCTTTGCTCTTCTTTCATCCATTTGTTGAGGAGCTAACCTTGTCAGTATGGGAGAGGGAGCATGATCTTCACTATAGTTAGTAGTGATCAATTTTCTAGTGGCCATATTTTATTTTCAATTTTCCTTCCAAATTCAAAGCATGCTCTAGAGATTTAGGTTCAAAGAGACTCACCTCATGGTGGATGTTTTACTTTAAAGCTCCCATGAATAGGTATAACAAATTATCCTCTGAAATATTCTTTACTTTGAGACTCAACTTTTGGAATTGTTGAATGTGCTCTATAACTAGACCTTTTCGTTGAAGATTTACCAATTGATTGAAGAATGTGTTTCTCTTAATATCCCCATAATATACTATCAATTCGTGTTAAAAATGGACAATGATATAACATAATCCTTTTTTCTTTCACAAATCCATTGATACCTTACATGTTGGTATTATTCTAAAAACATGGATGAAATGTTTACCTTTTGTGAGGATCTCAATTGGTGTATATCAAAGTATTAGTCCATCTGAAATATCCATGTTATAGGATCATTACCATCAAGTTTCCTCATATTGATCTTTAAAATGTAGTAGTTCCTTGGTGATGACTAGAAGCCCTAATGATGTGGATCTTGGATTGAAAATTCATGATTATGGTTTACAAATCCAATATTGTGCTCTCCAACCATGATAAGATACTCCCCATATAAGATTGATTCTCAATAACATGCTTCTCATTATGTTCATGATTTTCTTGGATCTCCACATCCCTTTTAGGAAACCTCTCTAAGAGAAGATTTTCGGATTTTTTCATTTCTTCCTTATTTTCATTCATCCATTTTTCTATTTCTTCCTTATTTTCATTCATCCATTTTTCTATTTCTTCCTTATTTTCATTCATCTTATTTTCTATTCCTTCCTTATTTCCATTCATCATATTTTACACTCCTTCCTTATTTTCATTCATCTTCTTTTTCATTTCTCTTTCAAGTTTTTTCTTGCGAACCTAATAAAATCACCTTTTTCAACATATTGCCATCCATTTCATTTACATTCTTATCTCATTGAGATAAGCTAGATTGTAAGTGTTCACTTTTTTCATGAGGCAAGGATGAACCTTTAATATATTTAATTGGTGCAGTAGCTTTCTTTGGAGGCATGTTGGAAAAGAATGATATCACAACTTTTATTCACACAAAAAGGGGATCTTTTAATCAACATTTAGGTCATAGTAAGTTACATACCTTAGTTTGGAGAACATTAGAATGGTTGAAGTTTTATTGATATATCTCTAAGATTTGAGCCCTTCTGGATCTAAAAAATAATTCTATAATACTTTGATATGTCTTTTCTGCAATTCCATAGGTGTGAATGGAATTTGATGTGTTAAGTGAAAGTTATGATAAATTTCTCAAAATTTGCTCATTTTTTGCCTCTTCCAACAGACAAAATTGAATAGCATGCTACGTGTCTAATTATTCAAATATAATTATGAAATTTAAACCTAAATTAATTATGTATGTCTCCTAAAATCGATGAAGATTTCATAGTCTAGATATTCTCGAACAAGAAGATATAGCAAAAATACCAATTTGGCATGTTTAGAATTTATTTATGGATTTTTCACAAACCCTAACTTCCACGAGGTATAACTCTGAAATTACAACAAACCAAATTTCAAAAATTGAACCATATGTTCCCTAAGCTCTCTCCTTAATATGATCTAAGTTCCACTATTTGAAACCTCAAAAAAAAAAAAAAAAATTTGCAAAAATTCTAAAATGATTGAAATTGATTTAAAGAGAATTTAAGAAATTGAAATTCCCTTGAGCATGTATATGAAATTATAGCAAACCAAGCTCTAAAATTTGAACTAGATGTTCACCGTAATCTTGCCTCAATATCGTCACTCTTTCACAGTCTTAACCCTCACAAAAAAAAAAGTTATAGTGAAAATGATGAATTGACCTATTTGAGACAGGTTCAAGAGCATTCAACAACCCTAACTTCCTTGGAGCATATATCTGAAAATATAGCAAACCAAGATTTGGAATTTGAATCAAATATTTCTGAATATGTTTTCTTGCTATTCTCTAAGTCTCACTCTCTTAAACATGCAGTTTCTTACCAGCATCCGAACAAGCAGATGCACCAGTAACAAGGGCAGTTAGGGGGGCAACATCTGGGCGCAGATTTCAGTGTGGTTCTAGTCTGACATCTGAACTGAACGACCAAAAAAGAGTTACAACGAAAATGCCACAATGACTTGATTGAAGTAGGAAAACCCTCAGATCATGACTCTCATGCCAAATTTTATGATCCTTGTGCCTTAAAATGATAAGAAACAAATAAGTATAGTCATGTTTGATGGGGAAACCTCCTTTTACAATGAATATAATGTGTAAGACAATATTTATGATCCCAATGCTATGTCCCCTTAGTGTGTGTGTGTGTGTGTGTGTAGGAGACAAGGGGTACAATTATAATAAAATGAGGCCATCAGGGATTCTAGCCTACATAATAATATAACAATATAAATGTAACCATTCAATATTAAGGGCTTAATAAGGGGTTTTAGGGTTAAAATGAAACTTATATAAGGCTTAACACCAACAGTGCACAATGGCCTAACCTACGATGGCGAGGTTTCCAAATGACACTAATATAGACATAATTCAAAATATAAGGAGGCATATTACCTTTAAAGTCCTAATGATTCACATATATATCTACAAAATGAATTCAACTTAGCATAGAACCTTTGCCATAGTAAGGATTTTTCCTGCTTGTCGTCCTTTACTTTCCCATGGCATAATTAACTTATGGTTCATATCTTCTTAGACATTTATGTCCATTTCCACATGGAAAAGAATACCACCAATTCGTCTGGGCTTGTACTTTTCTCCCCTGACACTCGAGTTCTGCTTCCACCTTCTTCACACACTATCAAACAATGTCTTGAGTTGCCTTGTCAAATTGATACTTATTTCTAGCAAATTCCATTATTTCTCACAAGATTCTATGTCTATCCATAACCCAATCCACTATTAAAGAGTTGTTGTGCTTTCAGAATCCCTCCTACTTGAGGGGAATTTTAAATACCATATCTCCCCTGTCATCACTTGGAGGACTTGGGGGTTGATAAGGCTCATGCATACTGATAACACAATTTCCCACAACAATTGAAAACCTACTAATTATCTGGATTCACATATCAACATCATATCCACATGATCCCCCCACACTTGCCATGTACAAGAGCACATAGAGCCAATAGAGCCATAGTTGGGAGCTATTCCAATCCCATGTGCCTCGAACTTTGTTCAATTCTGTCACTTGAACCTTTTGCCCACTAAAGTATAAGTGTCCTAACTACATTTGCTAGCCACCTCCAACCCCCTTTGCCACGTTTCATTGCGTCATGTAATAGAAAACTGGCTCACCCTATCATTGAGAGATGGGTGTTGGGTTCCAAGGGTGTGGCTTTATTTACTAAATGGTTCAATTCAGGGTTGTTTTGTCATTAAAGATGGACTACTGAATATTCATTCAATATATTTAATTGAGCTCTAATCCTTTTAAAAACAATACTTATCTTGAGATATACAAGAAAGTATCCAAGAAGAAGATGTCGTATTATATCCTTAGAATCCCCAATTATGATCAATTTACGAAGATTTAACAAAACAGCTTGGAACAACCCTCATAAGCTTTTGCTCAATTGTTAGTAGCCTACCCAAAGCTCCACGAAAATCAGAATTCAACATGTCCACTAGGGTGTATTGGCACTTCTTGCCACCCATGGAAGTATTAAATTTATTATTAATGTAACAACGATAATTGCACTGAGAGGTGCTCTATATCTTAGTATAGGGTAGATGTAAAGGGTAAATGTTTAACATTTAGAAAATTTAACATTTATAAAATTTAATCTAATGTCAATGTCAATGTCGACCCTAAAAATTTTCCCAAATTTCTTTGGGTAATACATTCTCAATGATCTACTAACGGTTGCGCGCACGCCCGTGACCTAGCCCCTGCCTCTCGCGTTGTCTTTTGCAGCTTCCCTGCATGGCAGCCTGCTGCTGCTGGGCTCCCCCCTTCCTTCTGGCTTTTCACCTTCAGCTCGTTCTCATCGGGCTGCCCTCTGCCATCAGGCTTGGCAGCCTCCTGCTGCTGAGCTTCCCCCTGCTCCATGCCTCTCCTGTCCGGGGAAGGCTCCCCTTCTTCGAATGAAGAATCCAATAAAGAAGCAGCTTTTGTGTCTCTAATAGCAGAACATGGAGCTCCAAAAGCCAGGCCAACTTCAAGCAAATTTGTCAAGAAGATAGATGACATTCCTGAGATATTCTTACCTCCAACTCTCCCTCGAAAAGTAACCATTTCTCTGGCTGAACGGGGATTGGTTGGGCAGTTTACAAGACTATGGCCCTCCCCGAGAGCAGTCCAAAAATGGGTGGAGAGAAATTGGAGCACCAACATACAAAAGAAAATCGCCATCAAGTTCTATGGAAGGGGATACTATACATTTTTATTCGAATCCAAAGAAGACAGGAACCTTATATTCAGGAATGGGTCATACTTCATGGACTCGAGAGGCTTGTATTTGAATAGATGGTCTCTGGACTTTGACCCTGAGAAGGACATTCCAAACGCAATGCTGGTCTGGGTCAGGTTGCCGCATCTCCCTCTCCATTATTGGGGTGATGAGTCGATCAAAGCTATAGGCAACGTTGTAGGCAAGTATATCGATAGATGTGAACCAAAAGATAACATGCACGCTTGCGCTAGAATCTGTGTGGAAGTAGATTTGGGAAAAGGGCTTCCGGAGGTAATAAAACTCAAAGTGGATTAATGGACACACATCCAGCAGATGGATTACGAGAAAATTCCCTTCAAATGCAAGGTATGTCATGAGTATGGTCATTTTGCAAATAGGTGTAGCAAACTAAAGGATGTGGAGACGTTTGAGAACGTAGAAGCCCAAGAAAACACTTGGGAACAAGTGAAAAGGAAGAAACCTAGTGATAAACAAGCTACCCATAACCCCACTCAATCTCATGGAAATACTGTTACTGCCTCTAAGCCCCCCATAAACCCAACCCCTTTGGTCGATTCATCCTCTAATCCCTTCGAACTCCTGGATGAAGATCCTCCATCCCCCCGTTCCCCCGCCCTCCCCCCCCCCCGCAGCATTGATCAATCCTCACAGAAATTAAGTAAAGAAACAAATAATTTTTTGAACAACCAAAAATTGGGAGGAAATCCAACAAGGAACTCAGAGATGAGGTTGCAGCAAAGGATATGGCCATTGGCACCCAACAACCAATGGACTTCTTCCTCGACAAATAGAAAGGAAGTGAGGAGAAAATGCATCAGAAGGAAAAGGTGGGGAACCACCACAAATCAAGTAAATAATGTTTTTGGTCTCTTGGAACAACAGGGGGTTGGGTTCTGCTTCTAAACTCAAAGCAACAAGAGACCTAATAAAGCAAGAATAGATGGATATCTTAATGATCCAAGAGACCAAAATCAACAATCAAGAGATTCAAAACTTGATAGCAACACAAAAAATTACGAGGGAATAGCCATAGATTCCAACGGGGCCTCAGGATGCACTGACATGATGTGGAACAAATGGAATTGGGAACTTGTCAGCCAAAAACTCAACAGCAGTTGGGTCAGGATAGATTTAACAAAGAAGAACACAAATGTCAAATATATTGTTATAAACATCTACGCACCAAATCATTACAGAGACAAAGATTTATGCTGGGAGTCATTAAAAGAAGAGGTACAAGATGTTCAGATAGATAATCTAGTCATGGGAGGTGATCTAAATCTGATACGCAATATAGAGGAGAAGCTAGGAGGTAAATACTTTGGTGATCTGTCAAGAGCAACCTTGGAGGATATTATTGTTGAGCATAAGTTGCTTGATATCCCTCCTAGCAATGGGAAATTCACATGGAGCAACAAAAGAACAGGCGCTCATAACATAAAGGAAAGGCTTGACAGAATTTTGATTCAAGAGGATATAGCAGCAAGTTTTTCGTCCATCAAGAGCAAAATCGTGCATGCCTCAGCTTCTGACCATAAGCCAATTGTGCTCATTCTGGACAAGTGGGAGAATTAGGGCTCGATTCCATTCAAATATAGCAAAATTTGGGACAACAAGGAAAGCTTTGGGAGCATAATAAAAGAAAGTTGGGACACAGAGGTGTTGGGATCTCCACAGTATGTATGGGAAACCAAGCTTTAAAATGTGAGAGCAAAAATAAAAATGTGGGCCAGAGAAGAAGCTCTCAGGTATTAAAAAAAAAAAAAAAAACAGAGCTGCAAGAGAAGCTGGAAAAGTGGAACAAAGAAAAAGAAAGTCAGCAAGATACTGAACAAGACAAAGCCCATGAAACAAAAATGTATTTGGCCCTCTACAAGATAAATAGACATGAAGAGGAGGAACTCAGGCAAAAGTCTAGATGTCTATGGATTCAAGCAGGGGACAAGAACACTGCTTTTTTTCACAATAACCTCAAGATTCGATAAGTGGGTAATCAAATAGACAAAATCCAAGTGGAAGGACAAGAAATAAAGGGAAGAGAAGAAATAAAAGAGGCAACTCATAACTATTTTAAAAACCTCCTCACAGCTAGGGAGCAGCAAGTGAACAATGTTGATTTTCTTCAGCAAATTAGCAGCAAAGTTAGTGAACAACAAAACAGTGAGCTTGAGAAGGAGGTAACAACGGAGGAAATAAGGGAGGCTATTTGGAGCATGCACTCGGAAAAAGGTCCAGGCCCTGATGGATTCACCATTTCTTTCTACAAGAGCCATTGGGAGACAATTAAAAAAGATCTGGTCCATATGATTAAGAATGTCTTTAAAAAACACAAAGTCAGAGAAAACACCAAAACCTCTCATTTGGCCCTCATCCCCAAAGAGCCAAAGCCTATCTCCTTCGATAGATTCAGACCAATCTCCCTCTACAACTCCTCATACAAAATCATCACTAAGATTAAGGAAAACCAATTAAAAAAAATCTTGCCTTGTATCATCTCGGAAAACCAAGGGGGCTTCGTCCCAAAAGGCAAATAACTGACAATGTGATCCTCATATAAGAAGCTATCCATAGCAACATCCAAAACAATGAAAGAGGTATGGTCATAAAGTTGGATATGGCTAATGCCTTTGATCATGTTTTCCATCGCTTTCTTGTTGCAGCTCTTCAAAATTTTGGTATTTCTCCCAAGCTTATTGGGATCATTGAAGTGTGCATCTCCAATCCATGGATTGCAACGCTGGTTAATGGAAGGCACACCAGATGCTTTCGCAGCACTAGAGGATTGAGATAGGGATGCCTACTCTCCCCTTTTCTTTACATCATTATGGCAAAAACGCTTAGTATACAGCTGGAAAATCAAAGAATAAGAAGGGAAATCATTGGTATCATAATAGCTCGAGGGGTTAAAGAAATTAACCACTCACTCTTCATTGATGATACTCTCTTGATCTGGGGCACCTCTACTATTATAGCCAGAAGGTTCAAAAAGGTGTTAGATGACTTCCTAGCTACCTCTGGAGGTCTTTTGAACAATAAAAAATGTAGAATATACACATGGAATGTGCCAAACAATATCATGCAAAGGATCTCCCAAATCATGGAAATTCCAGTTCAGCAAAAATGGAGCCATTTCATATACTTGGGGTTACCGTTGGACAAAGAAGGGATTAAGGTAGAGATTTGGAATAAACAAATCGAGAAAGTGAGGGGGAACATTCAAAGTTGGGGGATGATGTGGTTAAACTTGGCTGGCAAAACCATCTTAATCAAAGTCTTCTATCGGCTTTGCCAATTTACCAGTATGCTTTAACTTTGGATCCAGCTAGCATACACAAGCAATTGGAACTTATAATCAGAGGCTTCCTTTGGCGGGGTGTGAGGAAGGACTCCAAAAAATCAAGCTGCGGCTATCCCTACGGGCCGGAAAAGGATACACCTTCTACTCCTTCCCGTTCAACTCTTTGGGCTCTCTGGGAAACCGTTATAATGGAGAGCTCGTTTAGAAACTTTTTGGCAGGGTGAGTAAGTGAACTCTCGACTAAAAGGCCGCCATCGTGATTTCAGTTCGCTTAATAAGGTCTTGAAGCCTTAAGATTGGGTTGGATTCGGGTTCCCGAGGAGCCGGAAGGCTGCTCGACCATAAGGATGCAAGCAGGCTCGACCATAAGAGGTCTTGCGCTTCGGAGGGCAAGGACCAGTAGGGGCTTGCTTAACGTTAGGAAAGCAAGG